>OY755039.1:125228762-125472439 GCA_963576565.1 Aspidapion aeneum
AAGATTATATCTGAAGCTTGCTCCTACCTTGGTCCTTGATTATTTTATGTGTGTTTTATTTTGTAAACCTGGAAGTGGTGTACTCCGCCATTCCTCACTGCTACTCTGGTCCTGGTTCTGCCCGCGCCTCCCCTCGTGCTTGCTTAGCACATGGTGCTAGGGCAGCACATGGTGGTCAAAAGGTTGTTGATTCTTGCCCGAGCATAAAACCCTGTGGAAAATGAAATGTTTCAGTTTCCTGGAATTCGTCAATTTTGCACGAAGTTCCCCTACACCGAGTAACTTAAATCGAGAACCCCATGTCGACTCAATAAAATAAAGTAGATTTAAACAGATGAACTAAAATAACCCTAACGTACCTTTCCCAGGGTTACAACTGGCTCGTCGATGGAACAGAACCTCGTTCCACCAGCACAACTGTCCCGTCGATGGAATGGACGGTGCTGTAACCAAAGGAGAAAACAATATATAGTTTTTATCCAACACGTGGTTAAAAGAAAAATATAAAAACGCCAACAATTCCCCACGTCTTTTGTCAAAAAAAAGTACATTTCACACGAAAAATAATTACAATTTGGGAGGCAAATATTATCTTGAAGAGTCCTCAAATAATAAAAAAAATGAAAAAGATAAAATCGAACTTACCACTGCTCTTATTTCCCGTACAAATGGCGTAGGCCGACTTAAATCCCCCTCAGAGGGTATGAGCGTCACTCCAGGATTCGCCTAAACACGACGGACTCACTTCTACAGTTTCTGGGATATCTCCTGCAATCGCTGCAGTGCCAATAACCAAAAACAAAGGCGATCCCAGAAACTGTTGTCGACCCAGCCAAAATTCGTTAGGAAGAGACAAAGCACTTTGTCGAGAACACAAAAAAACGAAGTGGCCGGAAACCGTTTTGTAAATGTGGTGGTGGACAGTAAAACGCAATACCAACCTAATTTTCCCGGTTAGATTCAAATAAGGATGCAAACTCGGACGTCGAGACACCCTCCATACATAGACCGAACATTTGCCTACCGGACCCCTGCCGACATAGCAAGTAGGAGGAAAATAACCAGACGGACTATAAGAAGCTCAGCATTGAAACCATCAACTGTAAAATCAATTACGGGAGATCAGAGCTTGCATCAAACCCAGGAATATTCGAACACTCAACCAATTCCCATATGAGTAAAGCTATACTGAGTGTAGCATTTAGTTGTATTTTAGTTACAGTCTTAGTCAAAATTTTCCTTTGCTCTTTATACGCCATTTTTGACGCCATTTTTGTAAAACATTTCTACCTTAATAAAGTTGTTTCTGAACCTGAACCTAAAAATACACACTGAACTACTGCTTAAACTCGGCACAAGAGTGTTCAGATGTTAACTCACACGATTTCGTTTATTCTTTTAGTCTTGGTTTTTATCCCTCGTTTATCTCCCATTTACAAAAGTGCATAACTCGTATTTATTTTATCTTCTCCTTATCAAATTAATAAAGATATCAAAGTGGGCGAAGCCTCGGTTGTTACTGGTCAAACCGTGGACCTAAATATGTTTTCGTGCTATCACAACCAGCTATGAGGTTCGGATTGTCCCAATATCCTCGAAAATAAACGTAAGGGAATGAAATGTTCATCTAAATGTTTCCTTCCTGTTACTGAAACCATTTGTGATGCGGCAACGCCGCCATTCCCCAGCAGAATCGCTGTTTATTGTCATGACCGTCAACGAAAACTATGAAATTTCACAGATAAACAAAACAATCAAAAAGTTTTTATGTGATTTTCCCGAAACCTGTGATCCCGAATTCCAACCACGATGTCCAGATAATACGGTGTGCGTAGTGTCCACAGTAATTCGATGGAATGTTTCCTTTATAAGGTAACTTTTTGGACACTATATAACCTCCAAACCTAGCTCTATAAAATACCCTTAATTTGTGTACAGAAAGACGAGTCGAAGAGCCTTAATTATCCACCTAAACAAACAAATATGTAACGTTGCCTTAAACGTAAAAATGACACGTTACATAATCCCCCCCCAACTTCAAGACGATTAACCTAAAAAGGTTAATCGGAGAGGTCCGCTGCCGACTTAAGGTCTTTGGCATGCCAACTCCCTGATAGTACTTTACCCGATGGTTCCTGAAGCTCAAATATCCATGGAGAAATTTTATTCCTAATCACATAAGGACCAACGAATTTCGGTGCTAACTTCTTCGAGAAAAACTTCGCAGCATCTTACAACACATAATTTTTCTCCCAAACACGCTGACCAACAACAAAGTTGGGTACCCTTGTACGCAAATTATACTGAACTACGTTTTTCTCTCCTGCCACCTCTAACCTTCTCTTAACATCAGCATAGAGCTTCCGGAAACCTTCGTTCTTACTTTCAGCTGCGGATTGTACACCATTCTCTTCAGATAACAAAACTGGGTTGGATTAATCTTTTCCTGACAAACACATATTGCTACCAAAATTAACAAAGAAAGGAGACATCCTGGTTGTCTCATGGGTTGCAGTACGAATCGCGCAGGCAAGTTTATGTATTTGTTCGTCCCACTTCCTGTGGTTGTCTTTCACATAACAACATAACATGGTTTTTAACGTACGATTCGTCCTTTCTGTTGGATTTGCTCTGGGGTGATAATACGGATTATACTGAATTTTAACCTGATACCTCTCAGCAAAACGCTTAAACTCGTTACTTTTGTACTGAGGGCCATTATCACAAAGTATCAAACGGGGTACTCCGAAGACCATAAATACTTGCTCCTCAAGGTGCTTGACAACAGCTTGAGTAGGGGCTGTTCGCATTGGAAAAACTAAGGAAAACTTACTCAAATAGTCCGTAACGACGAGAATCCAGCAATTACCCTTTGTCGAACGAGGTAGAGGTCCACATAAATCTGTTGAGATAATTTCCCAAGAACGAGTTGGTTTTGGTTGAGATATCATCTGGTCAGATACACCTTGTGTATCACCTTTATGAGCTGCACAGACAAAGCATTTCTTTACAAAAGTTGCCACGTCCTGGCGCATTTTTGGCCAATAATATTTTTCTGCCAGTCTGTGGAAGGTTTTATACACACCCATGTGTCCTGCGGTAGGAGGATCGTGAGCTTCTCCAATAATTCTACGCCTATGATCTTTGGGGACTACCTCTTTCCAATATTCGTTAGATGGTGAAAGTTGAGGGTATTCTTGTTTGACATATTTATACAATTTATTATCAGTGTATCTCCAATTCATAAATTTTAACGGTGATTTTACGACCCTCTTTACCATCTTTTGGTACCATCGATCTTTAATTGCTGTTGAAACGTCTCTGGGCTGCGAAATTGTATCAATCATGGGTACTGCGCGAGACAACATGTCCGGGACAACTAAATCATTCCCTTTCCGATGGATTACTTCAAAGTCATATTGCTGCAGTTTTACAGACCAACGAGCAAGTCTTCCACTGGGCTCTTTCAAGCTATGAAGCCATTTTAAACTAAAATGATCTGTTATGACCTTAAATGAGATCCCCTCAATATATGGCCGGAGCTTCTCTATCGCCCAAACCAATGCCAAACATTCTCGCTCGGTGGTCGTGTAAACACGTTCTTGCTTAGTCAAAGATCGACTCAAATAGCATATGACTTTGTCTCCTTTAGGATAAGGTTGCGTTAAACATGCTCCTATTCCATATCCTGATGCGTCTGTTTGAATGACAAATTCCTTGGTATAATCTGGACATGTAAGAATCGGTGTAGTCACTAAAAGTTCCTTAATCTTAATAAATGCTCTTTCGCAGTCTGGAGTCCAATCGAACTTTTGATTTTTCTTAGTTAGAGCTATAATTGGAGCTATTATCGCTGAAAAATTCTCTATGAAACGTCTATACCAGGATATTGTACCTACAACTCTACGAACTTCTCTGACAGTTCTTGGCCTCTGGAGCTCTAACATGGCTTTAATTTTATTAGGGTCAACTCGGATGCCTCGACGGTCCACTACGAAACCTAAATAAGTCATTTCTGGCCTACACAGTTGGCATTTTTCCCAACTTACCGTTATCTTTGCATTCTGCAATCTTCGTAGGACTTCCTCAAGAATTCTAAGATGTTCAGAAAAGCTCTGTGTGACAATTACGAGGTCATCGTACACGTAGGGGTCTAAATCGTTTCCTATGATGCTATCTATGAGTCTCTGCCAAGTTGCAGGTGCATTATGAAGACCAAATGGTAAACGCTTAAATTGGAAGAGACCTCGTCGACAGATGAATGCTGTTAGTGGCTTCGATGATTCTTCCATTGGTACTTGCCAATAAGCGCTTTTGATATCTAAAGTTGACAAGTATTTAGCATCTTTCAACTTGTCCAGAGTCTCGGATACGAGTGGTAAAGGATAACTATCACGCGCCGTCACTGAGTTCAATTTGCGGTAGTCTACACAGAAACGATATTTCTTTGTGTTTTTCTTTTGTACCATTACCACTGGCGAAGCCCATGAACTACTACTACGTTCTATTACATCCATTTTCAGCATTTCGTCGATCTCGTCATCAATAAGTTTTTGAATGACCGGTGACACCTTATATGAACGTTGTCTTATCGGTGCTGCATCTGTTGTAATCTTATGCTCTACCCTGTCTGTACATCCTAGTGAGTCACCCATAATAGTCTTATATTTAACGACCAATTCCTCTAGTCGTTCTGATTCATAAGGTGTAAGAGTTGTTTGTTGGTCTGATGTTTCTAAAGAACAAATCACATCTTTATTATCGGCAAAGTGCCACTCATTAGTACTTAAGTTCGGTACTATCCCCATCGAAATCCAAAAATCAAATCCCAAAATCAAAGTGTGCGGCAACTCAGGAACGACGACGACCTCTATTAACCTAAATTTATCTTGAACTCGCATAGGAAGCTGCACTGTCCCAATACTACTCGTACTTTGACCATTTGCCACAATACAACTCGTCTTCTTCGTCGTGTCAAGTGAAAAACCAAACCTCTCGATGATTGACCAACCATGATTCCCTAAAAAGGTACGTGAAGCCCCGGAATCCAACAAACATAATAACTTATTTCCGAGCACATCCACTTCTAAATAAGGCCTCTCATCTTTACGAGCATGACTTATCACATAATCTAAAACGTACGTTAGCCTATCGGTCGATGCTTGTTCAGGCTGACTCGAAGGTCGACCACCTACGAGCGCCTGGGTCCGTTTCCCTGACGATTACAATTACGACATTCTCTTACTGTAACCCCTGCCTGTCCACACGAATAGCACTGTTTGACTCTAGGTAATGCGCACCCGATCGCCATGTGCCCTGTTTGGTTACATCTATAACACACAACGTCCCTATTCGCCCTACCAGAACCAACACCCTGTGGTGGTTGTACATCCCTGTCACTTACGTTAGACTGACCACTAGGTGGTTGTTGTCTCTCTCTATCAGCCCTAGCAGAGAAACTGCCTGCTGGCTGCTGCCTATTTCTGTCGAATCTATTAGCGGGATGATTTAAATTCTGTTGGTTCGATGTCCCGGCACCTGATATTTGAATTGCATCAACCCCTGTTGAAAAATCGTCACTGTCGCCCTCTACGTCAACGTAGGCCAAGTCAGGTTCGATTGATTGGTTTCTTCTAGGTGTAAAATTTTCTTCCTCTAAACCATATCTCTGGTCTATTCTACGACACAGATCCTTTAAATGTGATAGGCTATTGACCTCAGTAGCAATTAACCCATTTTTATAGATGTCCGCGATATTTCTGAAGACGATAGCTAATTTTGCCTCTTCAGAAACAGGACAGCCAAGTCTTTGGAAATATGTGTTCATGACACCAATATAGGTCCCTATAGACTCTCCAGGACCTTGTTTACGTTTTTGAATTTCCTTCAATAGCTTCTCGCCATATGAAGAAGGAAGATACTCTGCCATGAACCTCTGTTCCAGCTGTTCCCAGGTATGAACTTCTCTACGAACATCTTTATAAAAAGTATAGGCTGACTTTTCAAAAAGATCAATGCCTGAGTTCAGTAGAACCTTTTTACTAACTCCTCTAGCCTGACTCAACTCGTCCACTCTCTCGAAAAATGCGGTGACGGAGATTGTACCCCTCTCGCCTGTAAACTTTAAGTTCCATTTATGTGGAGGTACAGGTGCAACGTGATATGAGGTACCAGGATCACTTGACATTGGTACTGGCGACGGACATGAAAATGGTCGTGACTGAGCAATTGGTGCAATGCTACTTTGGAGGGCAGCTAGACTCAAAGGAACGGTAGACGGTTGTTGATAATGAAAAGCTGATGTACCGTAATTCTGAATTAGCATTGGGGGTGGTGCCTGTATTGGTGCTTGAGTTGGGTTCGTAAGCACTTGCATTTGCAATGGAGCAATGACCGACGGTTGGTTCGTAGGCTGTTGAGCTGTTCTTTGTGTGCTCGAGTGCGGTGCTTGCGGGAAATGAGACGTGTTAGGTGTGTTGCCAGCATTTGTTGAGTGGTCTGAGTCTCGACTCGTTGAATGGGTTTCAGATGCTTCATCATCATCTGAGGCAACGCCAACTCTCAATAAATCTGTTGCTTGGCTCTGCAACCTCCCAATCAAACTCAATGTTTCCGCAACCAGTACGCCTTTCGTTTGGCTTTCTTCAAAGTTAGACGGATTCATGTTATTTATCCTGGCCAACACGTGTTCCAACCTTACAGCGATTTTTCTAAACTCTCCCCCCTTGCTCGTACCAGAGAACTTCTCTACCAGCGGTACTAGACTATCTAGCTTCTTCATGCAGCTAAAAGCATCCTGGCCAAATTTAAAGGGATACGGAGGGTATCTCATACTTGCATCAGTCTTTTCTCTTTGTTTGATCAGCATAAGCTGTTGTTTCATCTCTTCCACCGATCCAATAGCTATGCCTCTCCATGTTAACTCATAGATTAATTCGTCCTTGACTAAGTACCTTATGTCAGACAACCGACTCAAAGAAATAGCCATGGTGCCTTTTATATTAAAACTTTAAACTTTAAAACTCTTAATTATACCTCCCAATTATAAAACTAAACCACGCAATGACAAACACAAAGTTCACTTTAAACTCACTAGTGAAAATCACTATAAATTTTCTCACAAATGTAGAAAATATAAAACTTAAATACGGGCAGACGCGAACAAAATCGAAGAACACCGGAGCAGTAAGAAAATAAAATTTATTTGCATTTAAAAATGTAATCATAGTTTATATTAAGTATTTGTACAACCAACTATGACGTCCAACCTTGCAGAGAGAAATAACTACTTAAATCCTAAATTAGAACTAACAAGTAGCCATAAAAAAGTTTAAAAAAAAATAAAAGAGAGACAAGAGCTTTGGCAGGTATTCAGGTCTTATGTCCCACTCCTGCGTGAGTAAAACCAAAAAAAAAATAATTGCGCTTATCCTAGCTGGACTGGATTAAAATTAAAGTCAAGTTATGTTTGTTTACCTCAGCAACCGAATAGGTAAATTTATCCCTAAATGGATATACAATGATTTTTCTAAAAAGAATAAATCAAAACCCACTTTAACCTGCTTACCTATTCTGAGTCTACACGAAACATGCATTGCTTAAAGCAACATCATCCCTTAATATATAAGCGAACGCAATAAACGTCGGAACAGATGTTCATGTTATAGAAATCGTAAAATATGCTCAATTAAAAAAAAATCCGCTCGCTGAAATTGCGTTGAATTAGACTAGTAAGGATGTTGTGTGTAATTCAAAAAAAAATTTGAAAAAAATTACCGATGGTATTAAAAAATTTATACAAATAACGTCTTGGTAGGACTGCAACTCTCTAATAATTGTTAAAATGAAATTCCCAAAATTTTAACTAAATTGATGCAAACCATGGTCAAGAAGACCCTAGGATCGTACCGAAAGGTGTCCAAAAAAAAATTAAAAAAAAAAACTTTTTGGTGTCGAACACAGTAGCCCAATAATCAAAAAAGATTAATTAGTGCCTCACTAAAATTTTCAAAATATTACTCTACCCTGGTTTGGAGTAGGGAGAGAAAAAGTTAAAACAAGTGATGATAGGTTGTTAAAACGCGAGGGTTCGAAATGAAATTATATTTTAATTCAGAAAAAAAATATTTAAATAAACTGGTAGAACCATTGTAGGGACAAGGTACTACTATGCACCAAAAAAAAAAATTTGCAACAAGTTTCCCTTCTAAAAAATTTTTTCAAAAAAAAATTAAAAATGTTTAAGTGGGGTTGCAGCTCCTATTAGTGAACCTTAAAAAAAAAAATTAAATAAAATCAACACCAGAAAAATCTTATTCGAGTTGTCATGCAACAGTTTCTGTTCTTTTCCTTTAAAAAAAACCGTTGTAGATTTCCTTTCCTCTCCCAAAACTGTGGCAATGTGAAAAGTAAATGAGCTAGAAAAATTAATTTACTATACAAAAAAATGTTGAAAATTAAATTTACTTAAGAATCATAAGGTATAAAAATCGTAATTGCAAAAAAAACCCAATCAGTTTAGGAAAAGTTAAAAAAAAATATTTATGTTCCAAAAAAAACAAACGATGTTAGTATATTTGTTTAAAATTATTACTAAAGTAAATAAACAACGTACCACTATAATAATGTGAACCTAAGTTTTAAACTTTGCACTCAACCCCGTAAAGAATTATCTTGTGTGCACTTTCAAAAAACAAATATGAAAACAATTTCAAGGTTCACCTATAAGAACGTTGTAAAACTAAATCTGCCACTCAAGTGTCTTTACACACAACATCTAATCGAAAAAAAATTTTTTACTGCTTAATGCATTCTCAGATCCCTATTCCTGGAGTTCACGAGATATAAAATTAAGTTGGGCCCTTTCCGCAACTATTATTCAAAGCAAAAATTACCAAATGTCCTAGGGGTAATGAGACCCTATCACTTACAAATGACATTTTGAAATGAAACAGTTGGGAATAATCCTGCGTAAAAACCAGAAAACAAAAATCAAGAAGCCAAAACTATTACATTAATTTTAAAAGAGCATAATAAAACTCCCGGCCCCAATTAAATTTTTGTTATCTCAACAAAACTAGGCCTAAACCCAAAAAAACTTTTTATTAGACATTTCCCCTATTTCCTAAGTATAATGTCAATAAACCCAAAAACTTGTGATTTCCATTCCAATCCCATCTGGACCCTATATATTTTTTTTTAAACGGTCAAACGCCCACAGACGAAACAATATCTTATTTCAAAGAAAGGTGAAGATATTTTGAAGCACCCTGTAAAAATAGGACACTCTTATGGAAAATTGTTCAGGTCAGTGTTAACTCACTAATTTCCAACCCAGATATATCTAGTTCCCTCATGTGCATGTTACTATTTTACTTCCTATCATAACTAAACAGATTACAAAAATGTCTTTCTCCGCAAATCTGCAAGGTCCTGGAAGATGTGAGATTCAGCCTGTAGGCCAAATTTGGATGTATTTTAATTTAGCGAAAACCGAAGTTGCGAAATCCTAAAAAGATTAGCAGGAAGTCCTCGTTCCTCGATTTCTACACTCCGAACCAAACATTTCTTCCATTTCCACCCAGCTCGCGAGAGAAATAAAACCCTAATTATTGCAATATAAAAGGTAGCTAGCTCCTTTACACCCTGTACAACTATCAGATTTTTAAAAAATAGATGCCCTCATCAATGTTTAGTCGCCTAAAGGAAAACCTATTGTTTTTAACTTTATTCTTAGGTTGAAATCATTTTAAAAAAAACCAAGGATCTTAAATTTAATGTTTAACCTGAACACTTTCCCATTTATTCCACAAAAGTGTATTGTAATTTAAAAATTTGCTTCATTATTTGAGGTCACCAGTATGAAATTATTTTAAAATTAAAAAAAATGAAATAAAAAAAAATTATTTCCCAATTGTCCACAACTTCCAAGTTTTTATCCCTAAATACCTAGGTACTTTCTCAGTCGAACACCATCCATCGTTATCCAACATAACGCTTTAATTTCAGAAGCAACAAAACGAAGATTAAGTGAAAAAGCTAAGCAAGCAAGTTGGAAGTTGCTTTACAATGGGCGCAGATGACAGGCCCCCTTAAGTACACGCTACTGTCCTGAAATGCAAACTAACGAAAAAACTGAAGACTAGCATATCTGCCGTCAAACAACATTTGGCATGAAATAAAAATAATTCCATATCATACCAGTATCCTCAAAACAAAACGTTTTTTTTTATAAGACCAAAACACCTAACCAATAAATCTTGTTATTCAAAACTATGATTTGGAAGTAAAAGATTTATTTATTCCTGCCTGATCAACTAAGACAAAAAAAGTTCACCTTTTTGTAACTCAAGAAGTTCCCGTTTGGTCCCCTAAAAAAAATATAACCTGTCTGGTCACCCTTTAAAACTACGACCACTATACAAACCGTTTAGACCAAAACAAGAATTCGAGAAGTTATGTTTACCGAAAAAAAAATAATCTTTTTAAGAAAAATTAATTTTTTTTTTTAAAAGTAGTAAAATGTTGAAATATTTTTATCAATTACCCCCGCCTAGCATTTATATTTAGTTGAAAGTCTCTTTTAAATTCACTGACCAATTTCACGGCCTCACAATGACATTACTAAAAAAAAATACTGAACTTTACAAATGAACTAAAAAAAACCAAAAACTTATATCTATATCTGTCTCAGTTAAACATTTCTTTTGTGATATTATATCTAGTTGGGCTTCAAATTCATTTTCTCTGTATTCAATCCGCAGCAGGCAAAACTTCTCAAGGCTCAAACATAAATGTTTGCCCTCCATTGGCCATGACCAAGCTATGACCTGAACGCAGAAAAAAATACAGAAAAAAGTAATTGTGAACCAGAAAAACTTTAATTGATAGAAATACCCGTAGGTCATTTTTTAAAAAAATGCACTCCAAAGCCCAACGCTGTATTTTCTACCAAAAAAATTTGACCAGTCACAAAAACACAACTAGACAACTAAACTGGCAACCAAAGACCTAAAAAAACTGCTCCAAAAAAAATACCCCAAAAAAAAATGTTAACTGGACCTCTGGCGTTGATCTTCAGCCAATATGTTGCTCTAGGAATTTTAGCCTTGTGTTCCCTAAACTTCCGAGCTAACTATAAGTAGTAGTACCCTCCTCTGACCCGATGTAACTGAGTGACGTAAGATCTTAATTGTCATCAACAGTTACCACCAAAAAAACAAGAAAGAAAATGGCAAAGCAAAAATAAACTCATTTTCCTATTCTTTCATTACTAATTAATACTTTCAACTAAACAAGCTACCAGCTGTTAAGCTATATTTACTTTAAAACAACCTAGCCAAGAAAAATTTGTGTGAAACCCTGTAAAAATATTCCAACTTCCAAGTAGTGATATCCCACAAAAAATTAAAATCACCAAAAAAAAAATAACTTGTTGATCTAAATAAATTGACTGCACTAAAAAATAATCTGTGAAACGATTTCTATCTTATCACAAGCAGGAAATAATAACTTATAAATAAATGAACCTGCAAAAAAAATTGTTAGAAAGAACACACTACCTATGTCATATATTTAAAACATAAAAAGACCATGTCTGGAGGTCCATCCACCTATAAATCAACAAAAAAAATTGAAGTAAATTTACATTGTTGTATTTATTTTTCTTAAAAAAAGTTTAAAAAATTAAAACATGTTTTTCATACAAAAAAAACTTTAAAGAATTAAGACATGAGTTGGACTCCGTTCAATAAAAACTACCATGTTTTTTATCCACTTATTCTTCCTTAATACATAAAAATGAATATTTTATTTTCCAAGAAAAACTTGTGAAGATAAGCTAACAAAAAACTATGAGAATCACTAAAACAACAAAACGAGTTCCAAATCAACCAATATTACCAAAAAAATATTTAAAAAGTGTTATTTCCGAAAACCAATGATCTTGTTTTTCATTAAAAAAAATTGATTGGGTATCAAAAAACACCGACAGCCACTGAAAGCCTTTAACCTGGCTTTGGCTGTACCACAAAAAATTTTTTTTAAAAAAATTCCAAAAAATTCAAAAAAAAAGTTTTTTCTTTTTTTCAAAACACACGTAGGGCGCCAATTTGTGGCCTATTAAAATGCGTTGGGTGACATTTGTGGCAGGTTAAAGACGTTGCCGCCATTTTGTGACACTGTAATTAGAATAATAACAACTTGTGACACAACAAAACCCCTGAATAATTAAACAAATATCTGGAAGCAGAACTGTATTTTCCAGCTAGGTAAAACATTGATATGCCCGGTAACTTTTATACAGTGGAGAAGGGGGGGGGGGGTTCAGAAATAAGAAAATTTTACGTGCGCCACAGTGTTTTAATATCAATGTTTTACAAAGAAGATCTTAATTAAAATACAGTTCAACCCAAACGTTGTAGCCAAACAATGAAACTCTACTTACTTCCGAGGCTTCCAGAGTATTTATGTAATTAAGAATAACCAAAAAAAATAAACAGAATAAAATTCTAAAAGATTGAATTAAGATGACAAAACTAGAAGCACTTTACAAGTAGATGGACTCCTTTAACAGGTCATAGTGTACCTACATCTGAGTCAGTAATGTGAGACTCAGTTGTATAAATGATGGTTAAAAAAATAATATACTTCCAAAATTATTCTGTCATAGGGGAGATCTGGACCAAATATCTGCCGTCATCATTCTACATTGGGTAGAATGAGACAGACAGCAACCCAGTCCGAGATCTGCCCCATGAGGTAGAGCAGTAAGGAAACCGCTAAAAAATATAACCTCATCTCTCTTTTTGTCTCTGCAAAGTTGGTTCACGTTGAATTGTACAAATAACACAAAGATTTAGTTCATCTTGTTTATTTTAAAGGTAAAGCAAAAGAAATACTGGAGACATGAAATATGCAAAAAAAATTAAACAAGTTCGGCCCAAAGTAGCGAGGCACTTTAACTTTGACAGAGAAATTGTCTTAAATAAATGAAATGAAGGAAAACTTAGTAAATACGCCGCAAAATTGTGGTTATGACGTCATACCGTTACCTTGCGTTTACAAGCAATGTTGAAATTATACTGTGAAAAATTATATATGAAAAGATTACGTCTAAATTATATTAAAAATTAATATGAAAAGATTATGTCTAAATTATATTGAAGATTTATGTGAAAGATTATATCTGAAGCTTGCTCCTACCTTGGTCCTTGATTATTTTATGTGTGTTTTATTTTGTAAACCTGGAAGTGGTGTACTCCGCCATTCCTCACTGCTACTCTGGTCCTGGTTCTGCCCGCGCCTCCCCTCGTGCTTGCTTAGCACATGGTGCTAGGGCAGCACATGGTGGTCAAAAGGTTGTTGATTCTTCCCGAGCATAAAACCCTGTGGAAAATGAAATGTTTCAGTTTCCTGGAATTCGTCAATTTTGCACGAAGTTCCCCTACAACGAGTAACTTAAATGTCGACTCAATAAAATAAAGTAGATTTAAACAGATGAACTAAAATAACCCTAACGTACCTTTCCCAGGGTTACAACTGGCTCGTCGATGGAACAGAACCTCGTTCCACCAGCACAACTGTCCCGTCGATGGAATGGACGGTGCTGTAACCAAAGGAGAAAACAATATATAGTTTTTATCCAACACGTGGTTAAAAGAAAAATATAAAAACGCCAACAATTCCCCACGTCTTTTGTCAAAAAAAAGTACATTTCACACGAAAAATAATTACAATTTGGGAGGCAAATATTATCTTGAAGAGTCCTCAAAAAAAAATGAAAAAGATAAAATCGAACTTACCACTGCTCTTATTTCCCGTACAAATGGCGTAGGCCGACTTAAATCCCCCTCAGAGGGTATGAGCGTCACTCCAGGATTCGCCTAAACACGACGGACTCACTTCTACAGTTTCTGGGATATCTCCTGCAATCGCTGCAGTGCCAATAACCAAAAACAAAGGCGATCCCAGAAACTGTTGTCGACCCAGCCAAAATTCGTTAGGAAGAGACAAAGCACTTTGTCGAGAACACAAAAAAATGAAGTGGCCGAAAACCGTTTTGTAAATGTGGTGGTGGACAGTAAAACGCAATACCAACCTAATTTTCCCGGTTAGATTCAAATAAGGATGCAAACTCGGACGTCGAGACACCCTCCATACATAGACCGAACATTTGCCTACCGGACCCCTGCCGACATAGCAAGTAGGAGGAAAATAACCAGACAGACTATAAGAAGCTCAGCATTGAAACCATCAACTGTAAAATCAATTACGGGAGATCAGAGCTTGCATCAAACCCAGGAATATTCGAACACTCAACCAATTCCCATATGAGTAAAGCTATACTGAGTGTAGCATTTAGTTGTATTTTAGTTACAGTCTTAGTCAAAATTTTCCTTTGCTCTTTATACGCCATTTTTGACGCCATTTTTGTAAAACATTTCTACCTTAATAAAGTTGTTTCTGAACCTGAACCTAAAAATACACACTGAACTACTGCTTAAACTCGGCACAAGAGTGTTCAGATGTTAACTCACACGATTTCGTTTATTCTTTTAGTCTTGGTTTTTATCCCTCGTTTATCTCCCATTTACAAAAGTGCATAACTCGTATTTATTTTATCTTCTCCTTATCAAATTAATAAAGATATCAAAGTGGGCGGAGCCTCGGTTGTTACTGGTCAAACCGTGGACCTAAATATGTTTTCGTGCTATCACAACCAGCTATGAGGTTCGGATTGTCCCAATATCCTCGAAAATAAACGTAAGGGAATGAAATGTTCATCTAAATGTTTCCTTCCTGTTACTGAAACCATTTGTGATGCGGCAACGCCGCCATTCCCCAGCAGAATCGCTGTTTATTGTCATGACCGTCAACGAAAACTATGAAATTTCACAGATAAACAAAACAATCAAAAAGTTTTTATGTGATTTTCCCGAAACCTGTGATCCCGAATTCCAACCACGATGTCCAGATAATACGGTGTGCGTAGTGTCCACAGTAATTCGATGGAATGTTTCCTTTATAAGGTAACTTTTTGGACACTATATAACCTCCAAACCTAGCTCTATAAAATACCCTTAATTTGTGTACAGAAAGACGAGTCGAAGAGCCTTGATTATCCACCTAAACAAACAAATATGTAACGTTGCCTTAAACGTAAAAATGACACGTTACAACGGTGCATCTGAGGGTAAGTCTATATCAACATAAAAAACTTGTTATAACATTTTTTATAACTAAGTCACAAATAACGTTCTGTAAAACTATATATATTTAGAAATTTAACAAAAATATGGAGAAAAACGGCTTTTATTTAACAGTAATTTGACAAATACTCTGTAACTGCCCTTAAATGATTTTTTCCATATTGTGCATTCTTAGAAGAGCTTATTATATATCTTTTCCAGATAATTAAAAAATCTATTAGTCCGGAGCCTAAGCCACTTTTGTCTGCATTTTTGCGTACCGTAATGAAACTTGGCACGATTATAATACAACACTATGGCATTATTTTACGAAGTGGTGCTCATCCCGAACCCAGTGCAGAGCAAAGATACAGTGTTTTATTTTTAATTGCATCTATCTCATTAAAATTCTGTATAAAACTTAAATGTAAAGCCAGAGCAATGAAACTTGGCACCGATTATAAGAACATATACGTTTTTATTTTAAGCGATAAAAAAATTGTATTGTTTCATTTTCTTCCAACAAATAAAAAATAATTTTTATTTTAATTTATGGTGTGGGTGTTGAGTAGAAAAAAAAAATCCAGGCGGTTAGTTATGTAAGATAACTTGCTAAAATTTACTGTGAGCATTAACAAATTGCTTTTCTTTAAAACAAGTATTGCTGGACTGGTGTGACGTATACAGGGGGGTTTTAATTAATAATTGTAAATTGCAAAAATCTAAAAAGATAGAAAGGTATGTGGATTTCTTAGACGTAACGATATTTTCAAAAAATATATACCAAATAAAAGATACATAGCTTGTATTAATATTTTACGAAAAGAAAATGAAAATTTTGTTGAACTGTTAAAAATACAGGCTGTTTTTAAAAATAAGTTACATTTTTATGATCAATTTAAGTATTTTTTTTATGACGACGTTACAAATCACTATGGAAAACTCAGTCAGTACGTTACAACAATACTGGTACAGCTTTCATTTTCTTAAATAAAAACTTTTGTACCGAGTGTTAAAAAGTAACTAGACAATAAAGCTTTTTCGTAATTTTTTATTTTAGTGCTGAAAATTCAAATAACTCTAGATATGTCAAATAAACATCTCATTGCAATCACTATGTTCTCCTTTATAAACCATTTATCGTACTATATTTTTGTGATAAGCGCTACATCATTACCTTTTTTTGAATGTATATACTGGGCGACAACAACTTTGCTGTCATTTTTACTGTTTTTTACATTATCTATTTTAGCTACTGCGTTAATAAGAATTTTGCAATGAAACTTAGCACAATTTGGCGGCTTATTACAGGCTATGACGCAAATATTAATGTCTGTGTAATTTTGTAATATGCTGAAAGATACAAAGTGATTTTAAAAAAATCATGTAAAAAGTAGTAGTCTCAAACTTTGGGTCATACGGTTCGCAGTTTAAGATACTTTCTGAATTTTACAAATTTTTAAAATTAGAAGAACGTCTTTCTCACACGGTGTATATTGTTTAATTTAGCTTTGTAATTGTAAGAAAATACAGGGTGTTTCTTTTGTCAATATATTTTTTTTAATATGTAACACATTATTTCCAGCACTTATAAAATTAGAAAATATACAGTAGAGAGTTAAACTGTTAATCACCTATGTAACTGTTAGTTAGACACTTTAAAACATACAGGGTATTCGAATTAAAGTCGGTAGTATTGTTAACTTTGTTATTATCAAAAAGGTCGGTTAAGTTATTAGGCAAAATGTTAGTATTTTTTCCGCACTAAAGTGGTGGAACAAGAATAAAATTAAACCACGCGTAGGTGAGTTATAGTAAAAAAAATATTTTTAAAAGATACACATAGTATACAGTACCAGCAATCGAATTTTTTTTATATTGTTACAAATTTAAGTTATTTAAATTTTATAGTTAGAATTTATTTAGGTTTAGTGTAGTATTAGCTTGACTTATCTTATGGTTGTATTCTTAGTCTAGGTTTTAGTTGCGTTATCTATGACAAACTCGTGCACGGCCGCGTACCTTCTGGAAGAGACGAGAATGCTCGTGAATCGAAGAAGGATGGATGGTTCTCGAATAGTAGGCAGACCCTATATATAGGGCCGGACGCCGCGTATGGAGTCAGTTAAAGATAAACAACGGTAGTGATCGCTAGATATTAACGCGAAGTTAATAGGCCGACTAAAGTAGTGAATTATTAGCAAGTTATTAGTAAGTTTAAGTGCGTGTTTTTGTACATAATTTGTCGAAATAAATTGATAAATCGTTTTTTTTTACATTTGCGAGTTTTAATTGTTGTGGAGAACCCGTAACAATTGGTGTGAGAACTAAATAGTGTAAAGACTATCCTTATATAGTATCACCGGCTAGGACAATTGGACAGAAGAACAGTAAGTGATTTTTCCAGAATATTCGAAGAAGTTCGATATTGTTTTATTCAAAAATCAAAAGAGATATTTGAGAATCGACTTCGACATTAACTTTACAGTCCAAAAATTGACAATTAGAAAACTTCCAGAAAATTCCATAACATTCTACGACGTTCTATTCGAGAACCAGAAAAGATATCCAAAAGGCGACTTCGACATTAGATTAGTAATTTCAAAAGTAAGAATTAGAAAGAATTTCTAGAATATTCCATAACATCCTACGACGATCTATTCGAGAACCCAAAGAGATAATCAAAAAAAAAAGCGACTTCTACATTTGCCTAGTAGCAGAAAGAGTGACATTTACCAGTATATTCCAGAATATTCCATTAGGTCTTACTTAAGAATCGGAGGAGACATTGAAAAACCGACTACGACATTAGCTTTATAGACCAAAAAAAATAAACATTTTAAGTGATTTATCAGGAAGTTGATGCTTACTAGACAAAGATCAGCAAAGATGGAAGATCTAACTAAAATGATGCAGGCTCTCGCAGCTCAAATGGCTCAAAACCAGAACGATATAAGACAGACCATTGAGCAAAACCAGAACGATATAAGACAGACCATTGAGCAAAACCAGGACAATATGAGACAGACCATTGAACAAAACCAGGGCGATATGAAACGGATCATGGACGACATGAAGCAGACCGTGGAACAAAACCAGAACGACATGCAGGAAAATTTTGACCAAATAAAGAGCAACTCCGCACAGCTGAGAGAAGAGTTTAAGACTGCAATCGAAGATATTAAGGAAGAAATAACTCAAAGAATGCATAGTGTGGAACAAAAGGTACAAAATAAATTGCAGAATGTAGAAGAAAAGGTACATAATGTTGAAGAAAAGGTACAGAAAACAGCTTATACAGCTCCAAAAAGAACACAACAAAATGAAAGCTCAGGGATGTGTTGTGAATTCCAACCAAAACATTAACACCAGTATTTACTAAGACCTTAAGACTTAGCATTGTAGACCGGGTTTAAGTATCAAGTCTATAGACTTGATACCGACCGGTTTAAGTGTATTTTTTT
Organism: Aspidapion aeneum; assembly: GCA_963576565.1. Taxonomy (NCBI): domain Eukaryota; kingdom Metazoa; phylum Arthropoda; class Insecta; order Coleoptera; family Brentidae; genus Aspidapion; species Aspidapion aeneum. Next base: position 125,247,415 of record OY755039.1, read on the forward strand.
AATACTCACAGGTCAAATAACTGCAAAGATTCGTTTCTCCCCAATGTGCAATATGATAGTAAGCATTTCTCAGTGAGTTTCATCTCATATAAATTCAAATTAACTTTAGAAATAAAAAAAAACCACATAAAAATTTTGTAACGAAATGTCATTTTTTGGAAATTTAGTCCGTGCAGTCATACGATTCCCGTTAAAAATAGTCTCAAATTGTAGTACCACCCCTGAGGTGTGGTTTAAAGTCTGCAAAATAATATACTAACTACATTTTCGTGTAAATCTTTTACATACAAAATTTTTCCAATCAAAATAACGAATAAATAACTGAAAACTATTTATAAACATACATTAATAACAAAATGCGAAGCAATTTAAAATCTCACTGCATTTACATAGGTTTAGTCCGCGAATTTTTCAGTGCACGTTAATAGAGTGAGCTCACAAATTATTTTTTTGGGGACCGTTCGTTAATTATATTAAATTACGATTGAAGTCGTTACATAAATAATAATCTACTTTCCTTGGAAATACCATTTTTAGTTAGTTAACTTAAACCTTAATTTTAAGCATATTGCTACAAAATTTATTTAAACAATTTCAATCTTAAAAAAAGAAGTATAACTTTGAACGGGTTAAAATAAAAATTATCTTTTAATAATTTTTAAATTTTTCTAAAATTATTTCACAGTATTTTTTAATTTATTATATTCGCTTAATCCTTTGTTAAAAATAATAGATTAACGCACTATTAATTTACATTTCGCTATCATTTAGCATTTGCAATTTTGTTCCGATCCTTATAACTTAACCTAAGTTGAATAAAATATGTGAAAAAGAAAAATAAATAGGTATCGTTGAAAAACCCATGTATATGAGTTTGACATCTTTCAGTTCAATGGGTAGCACAAGGCCCGTGGAGACACCGGCAAATAAAAGGGAGGGGAGGGTAATGGGGGTAATTAACCCCCCCCCTCCTTAATATTGGTAAAAAGTCAGGATTTTTCCCCAAAAAATGCAAAATTTTTGCCCGGCACAAAAAAGTTTTTCATAGTTACTAAAATTGTACCACTTTTAGTGATATTGGTTTAAAATAAGATACTTAGTTTGAATTTATTGATTAAAATTTCAAAATTTTTCGTCTGCGCCACATGTGTAAAAAAAAATTTTTTTTGCAGGACCCAATGGCGTGTCTTATAGGGTAGCAGGGGGGGCGAACGCCGCCCCCTCCCCTCCCCCCCGCCCCTCTGCGCTTGGCGCCCTTGGCGTTCTTTGAGAAAAAAATAGAATTAATAGTGTTATTATTTTAAAAAAAAGGTTTGTAACTTATTTGACTCCCATACCTATATTTGCGCCCATTAAGGTCTTGCCCCCCCCCCCCCGCTACTGGCAGAACATTAACATGTGTTCTTATATCTTTAAGGTTATGTAAAAGTAGCATCGCCCACTTCCAGAAATGCTAGAGAGTTGAGCTTTGGCAGACTGATAGGAACTATGATAAAACTATAGGAAAAAATCAAAAAAACCCCAAAATTTTAATTTACTCCCCTCTCCTATACATTTAAAGTTATGTAAAAATAGCATTGCCCACTTCCAGAAATGCCAAAGAGTTGAGCTCTGGCAGACTGATAGGAACTATGATAAAACTATAGGAAAAAATTAAAACACCCCAAAATTCTAATTTACTTCCCTCCCCTATAAATGTAAAGTTAAGTAATAGTAAAATTGCCTACTTCCAGAAATGCTAGAGAGCTGAGCTTTGGAAGACCGATAGTAACTATGAGAAAGTTATAGAAAAAAATTACAACACCCCAAAATTCTAATTTACTTCCTTCCCCTATAAATGTAAAGTTATGTAAAAGTAACACTACCCACTTCCAGAAATGCTAGAGAGCTGAACTTTTTAAGACTGAAAGACAATATGATAAAACTATATGAAAATTTTTTAAAACAGCAACATTTTAATTTACTTCCCTCTCCTATAAATGTAAATTTATATAAAACTAACATTGCCCCCTTCCAGAAACGCTAGAGAGCTGAGCATTGTAATGCTGATAGAAATTATGATAAAACGATGGGAAAAAATTTAAAAAGTCCAATATTTTCATTTACTCTCCTCCCCTATAAATGTAAAGTTATGTAAAAGTAACATTACCCACTTCCAGAAACGCTAGAGAGCTGAGCATTGGAAGCCTGATAGGAACTATGATAAAACTATAGGACCAAATTTAAAAACACGACAATTTTAATTTATTTCCCTCCCCTATACATGTAAAGTTATGTAAAAGTAACTGTCGGAAACTGACGTTCTGCATTTTTTCTTATTTATAATTTTTAGTTTAATTAATCGTTTTCGGCTGCTTTCAAAGTACCGTAAAATATTCTTAGTTTTTAAAATTCATAAGCGCGCGAAATCATGACGCACAGGTCTGTCCCGGCACCTGCGCGCCCCATACCTGTGATGACGAAAACTGACACTTGGGTAAAATCTGCGATACTGGCATGCTGCCAATAATTTTCTTGTACTTATAATAAAAATTTCATTACTGTCTTTCGACATATTTTCACTAGTGTGTGCAAGCTGGAAAAAGGGCTACAAGAACATCGAAGGGTTGGCCAACCAAGAACAGCTCGAACGAGATTGAGGGGTAAGTGCCAGCAGCATCTTGTGCGTCCGACATAGTTTATTCCTAAACTTTTATATCATTCCAGCAAACCAATAGGTAAATCCTATTGGAAATAATTTACGGTCCTTTGAATTACGCCTAGAGCGAACATTTTGGCCTATCGAAGCAGATGTGATAGGTAACCAGCATATAAAAAATAATTAAAAATCTCATCCAACACACGTGCAAAATTAATTCGATTCCGTTAAAGTCATTCGAAAAGATCGGATCATATTCTATCCTTGTCTAACGCAGGTTCAGAGTTCCACTCAGCAAATCTCCCGTGAATTTGCATTCAACATTGAACAAACCTACGTATGACGTCGTGTGATTCTAACCACACAAAAACAACTGGTTAATCTCAAATTTTTTAAAAATAAGAAAATTTCATGTTTCGTGTACGGTAAAACGTTGTTTAAATAAACAATAGTAAAGGTTCATTTGCAGCGCGGTCCATCACCTGTTTGTTGTAAATATTTTTGCGGTAAGTACATTTTTATTTAAAAAAACCTATTTTCTTTAGTAAATAAAAATGTCAGATAAAGATAAAATCGCGAAAGTAGTGCTTCGAAGAAAAATACCGCTTGCACAGATGCAAGAAATCAGTGGTTATGCTAACAATAAAACAGCTGATACATTTTATAAACAAAACCTGTTAGCGCGTATGGAATTTGTAGACTCCATATATGATCAGTTTCAGGAAATACACAATGAAATTATTTCTCTCATTACTGAGGCAGAATTTGAGGAGCATGATCAGGTCAGGGCTTCGTGTGACAATTCCTTTTGGGAAATCCGCTCTAAAAAATCAGGTTTAGGCTTGACCCCAGGGCCATCGCCTTTGGTAAGTCAAGAACATTCTTCTTCAAATGTTAACCGACCATGTCTAAAATTAGATATTTCTGTCCCTCAATGGAATGGCGATTTGAAAACATTTTCTACATTTTTTCAGTTATATAATAGTCTCTGTCATAATACAGATATACCAGACATTGAAAAATTCAGATATTTATTAACTCGTTTGACAGGTGAACCTCTGAATCTCATTAAAAATGTCGTTATCTCAGAGGAAAACTAAAACAAAAGAAAATTGGCAACATTTTATTTCAATTCATTTTATGAAGCTCCATGTTTAAAAACTAACCCTAGTTCTAAAGACATGCGTCATCTCGTTGACACTTTTTCAGAAAATCTTTTAGCTCTCAAGGCTCTTAAATTTAAAATTGAGGATTGGAGTTTTTTAACATTTAATATTTTATACAAAAAACTTGATCTGAAAACTCGACAAGAGTTTGAACAAGAATATGTCAAAATTGAGATGCCTTCATATGAGTATCTTAAAAATTTTCTGACAAATAAATGCAAAGCTTTTGAAACAGTACAGGAATCAGTGCCTTCTGCACCCAAGTATTCCCAATCTTTTCCTCAAGATAAGCCCAGGGGTTATTCACAAAATTCCACCTCTTCAGGGTACGGTAGGAAGAGTGCACCAGATGTCTACCACAACTCGGTTTCTGACACAGCACAGTTTGGTTATTCAAAGAGTGATAAACAAAAGTGCCCTTTGTGTCGATCGGCACATGGGTTATTCAGGTGTCATTTATTTCTGTCAAAGTCACCCCAAGAACGGCTAAACCTTGTGAATCAGCATAAGTTATGTGTGAATTGCTTACGTTTCCATCCTAGTCAAACAACTTGTCCTAATTCGATGAGATGCAGAATCTGCAATCAGTTTCATCACTCAACTGTTCATGTTATCAGGTCAGCTACAGCTTCAGCTACAGATCCTAATAACAGTCAGTTAATATCAAACAGACAGTATGTTCCTGTTTTTAATCAGCAAAACATTACAACAGCTTCACAGCCATATCAATCATCACCTAGCTATTCAGCTACAGCTTCTCAGCTACAACCAGTATCCACAGCTACTCAGCTATCCTCATCACCACAGAGCTATTTAGTTACATCTAACTATCGGCAACAACAGCTTCCTGCTAACAATCAGTTTTCAGCTACTCAGCTACAATTCCCAGCTACTCAGCTACAGTCTATATCAGGCATTTCCCAATCATCTGTAGGTATGCAACCGGCTATACAGCAGCAACCTACACATGCTAATCCGCATCATACACAGTCAGCTACTCAGCTACATTTTCCAGCCACTCAGCTACAATCAAAAGGCAGCACTTACTCGACCCAACCGGACTCAGTGAATATATGCTCATCGACCAACTCCAAGTTTACTTGTCTGTTACCCACAGCAGAGGTTGAAATTCAGGATGGTCATGGCAATTTTTGTACAGTACGAGTACTTCTTGATTCCGGAAGTATGGTGACTTTAATTTCTGAACCCTGTGTAAATCGCTTAGGATTAAAACGACAGCATTATTCAGTTCCTATCCAAGGAATCAATGGCGTCACTTCATATGCTAAAGGGATTACTCATTGTCTCATCAGACCAAAAGATAAACCTGAGCCAACCTTTACATTTGAAGCTATCATATTGCCTTCTGTAATTGCATGTCAACCTAGAACTTCTGTTGACATTTCCAGTTTGTCATATATCAAAGGCTTATCTATGGCTGACAGTAAACTACACAGACCTGGTTCTATCGACCTCCTGATAGGTGCAGATCTAGTAGCCTACATGCTAGGTCCTGGACGCATCTTCGGTAGTCACAACCAGCCTGTTGCACTAGAGACCGTCTTTGGCTGGATTTTACAAGGCAAAGTTTCTACATCTAGTTTTAGTGATCCCCTTCTTAGCTATCATATTTCACTAGAACCTCAGGTAGATGTGATTTTGCAAAAATTCTGGGAAATCGAACAACCACCCAAGTTATGCAATGTTTTGTCTCCTGATGAAATTAAATGTGAAAATATATATAAGAAAACTGTTTCTAGGGAATCATCAGGAAGATTTGTAGTATCACTTCCATTCAAACATCCCCAACCGGACTTTGGTGACACACATTCACAAGCCCTTCGGCGTTTCACCTATCTGGAGTCCCGGCTTTATAAAAATCCAGATTTGCACCTTGTATATTTTGAGTTTATAAATGAATATCTCGAGCAGAACTTCATTTCTGAAGTGCCTCGCTCAGATTATTGTTCTCAATCAGCCTTTTATTTGCCACACCACTGTGTTCGAAAATCTGATACCAGTTCTACCTTATCAGTTCGGGTAGTCTGGGACGCCAGTGCAAAAGGATCTAAGGGCGTCAGCCTTAACGAAACACTCTTTCCTGGTCCCAAACTGCATCAAGATTTATCTGCAATTCTACTAAAATTTAGAACATATCCAGTTTGCTTTATTTCAGACATTCGTCTAATGTATAATCAAATTATTATAACTCCTGAACATAGGAACTATCAGAGATTCCTTTGGCGTTTTTCTAAGGCTGAGGAACTTAAGGAGTACACTCTAGATCGAGTCACTTTTGGTGTTTCTTCTGCACCCTACTTAGCCTTACGAACTATTAAAGAGTTAGCTACCCTTGAAAGGGAGAACCACCCCCTTGCATCCCAAGTACTTCAAGAGTCCGTATATGTGGATGATTGTTTGAGCGGCGCCGATTCTGTCGCCTCAGCACTTCATTTACAAGCAGAACTTATTTCCTTATTAAAAAAGGGAAACTTTGAACTTCGGAAATGGGCTAGTAACCACCCAGCTCTTCTTGCTTCCGTACCAAGCTCTCACAGGAAAATAAGTTTTGATACCGAGGGTCCGGACTACATAAAAGTCCTGGGTCTTCAGTGGAATCCTACACTTGATTGTTTTACTTACTCTTGTACCCCTATTGAAGCTATTTGTACTAAAAGAAATGTGCTATCTCAAATTGCTAGAATCTTTGATGTTCAGGGTTACCTTTCTCCTGTTGTTCTGCTTGCAAAACACATTTTGCAACAAATCTTCATCTCCAAGCGAGATTGGGATGAAATAGCTCCTGAAGTTATTGTAGATATTTGGGAACGCTTTAAACAAGAGCTACCCTCACTTTCTAAAATACAGCTACCACGCTTAATCATTTCTGATAAATATTCACGATTAGAAATTCATGCTTTTTGCGACGCCAGTACCATAGGGTATGGTTGTTGTATATATTTTCGTTTCACTACTCATATAGGAAAAATAGAAACTTGTCTCATCATGGCAAAATCAAAGGTGGCGCCACTCAAGACTCAATCTGTGGCACGCGTAGAGCTTTGTTCTGCTTATTTGTTAAGCAATCTCTTGCAATTTGTCAAAGATTCCTATAGTAACTTACTTACATTCGACGCGGTCTACGCTTGGTCAGACTCGCAAGTGGCACTAGCTTGGCTAACCAGCTCTCCCCACCGCTGGAAGACATTTGTGGCCAACAGGGTCGCCCACATCCAAGAGGTTGTTCCTATCCAATCCTGGAAATATGTACCTACAGCCTTAAATGCGGCTGATTGTGCCTCTAGAGGAGTATCTCCTTTAGAGCTACTCGAACATCCACTGTGGTGGCATGGTCCCGAATTTCTAGTTCAAGACTACAGCAGCTGGCCAGACCAACCAGCTATCATCTTGGATAAGCTTCCCGAAGCTACGGCTGAAGAAAAGCCTTCATGCTTTCATATTGCTGTTAAAGCTCCAAGCTTGGTCTTAACACTTCTAACAAGATTTTCATCTTTGAGAAAAATTCAACGCTTTTTGGCATACTATTCTAGATTTTTAGATTTCTACTTTAAACGAAAAGCATTTGAGTCGCAAGTCATCTCTCCTTCTGAAATGCATCATACACTTATGATCATTGTGAAAACGGTCCAGAAGGATAGTTTTTCTGAGATACTTCGAATATGTCAACAAAATGACACACTCCCTAAACCTTTCAGAAAACTAGCTCCCTTCATAGATGAATCAGGAATCCTGAGAGTGGGAGGGCGTTTAAGAAAATCTACCAATATCTGCTTTGATGCTAAGCATCCTATCCTGCTGCCTCAAAAGCACAGACTCACTGAACTTATTATAGAGCAGTATCACATTGATCATTTTCATCCAGGTCTTAAGACCTTGCATAACCTTATTGTCCAAACCTTTTGGATACTATCTCCCAGAAGCGCGATCTATCGATGCGTGTCCTCTTGCATAAAATGTTTCCGTTCAAAACCTCATTCGTATCTACCAGTCATGGCCGACTTACCAAAATACCGCATTTCTCAATTGAAAGCATTTTCTCAAGTTGCCCTTGACTATGCGGGCCCTTTCAAAATTTTGGCGTCAAAGAGACAGCGAGGTGCTCAAGTCTGTACAAAGGCTCCTCTTTGTTTGTGTATCCACAAAGGCCATACACTTAGAGCTCGCCTCTGATCTTTCCACAGAAGCTTTCTTGGCAAGCTTTCGCCGCTTTATCGCGCGTAGAGGCCGAGTCTCTCAAGTTTTTTCTGATCAGGGAACCAACTACAAAGGAGCTTTCACTGAGCTTTTATCTCTTGCGGAAGCTGCTGCAACGAAATTGTCTATAAAATGGCATTTCAACCCTCCAGGCGCCCCTCATTTTAATGGATTGAGTGAGGCCGGAGTCAAGGCAGTCAAAACACATCTTTATAGAGTCATTGGCGATCAGCTTTTGACTTACGAAGAGTTCTACACCGTAATAACAGGTATTGAAAGCTTGTTAAACTCAAGACCTCTGTGTAGCATTAGCGAGGATCCAAATGATCTCACTCCTTTGACACCAGGTCATTTCTTGACAACAGAACCTCTTACGTCATTCCCTGAACCTGACCTTACCGAGATCCCTCAAAATCGGCTCAATCGTTGCCAACTTCTGCGGCAAATGCAGTCTCATTTCTGGACATGTTGGAGTCAGGAATATTTGCATACTCTGCAATCGCGGTGCAAATGGACCAAATCGACACCAAACATTACAGAAAACAAACTCGTCGTTATTAAAAATGAACAAAAACCACCACGAGAGTGGGTTCTCGGTCGTGTAATGCGCGTCCATCCGGGTGAAGATGGAATCGTTCGCGTTGTAACTGTCAAAACTCAATTTGGCACCTTACAGCGTCCCGTAGTAAAAGTATATCCGTTGCCTGAGCAATAGGTCGAACCTCTTGCTCTTAGTTTAGAATTAGTTATTATTATTTTTTTTCTTTTTAATTAGACCCGGGATTTTAGCGGTCTAATCGTTTTCGGTATTTTTAATTACGTTAGAAAAACCTATTATGTTTTTGGCGAGTGGAATGTCGGAAACTGACGTTCTGCATTTTTTCTTATTTATAATTTTTAGTTTAATTAATCGTTTTCGGCTGCTTTCAAAGTACCGTAAAATATTCTTAGTTTTTAAAATTCATAAGCGCGCGAAATCATGACGCACAGGTCTGTCCCGGCACCTGCGCGCCCCATACCTGTGATGACGAAAACTGACACTTGGGTAAAATCTGCGATACTGGCATGCTGCCAATAATTTTCTTGTACTTATAATAAAAATTTCATTACTGTCTTTCGACATATTTTCACTAGTGTGTGCAAGCTGGAAAAAGGGCTACAAGAACATCGAAGGGTTGGCCAACCAAGAACAGCTCGAACGAGATTGAGGGGTAAGTGCCAGCAGCATCTTGTGCGTCCGACATAGTTTATTCCTAAACTTTTATATCATTCCAGCAAACCAATAGGTAAATCCTATTGGAAATAATTTACGGTCCTTTGAATTACGCCTAGAGCGAACAGTAACATTGTGCACTTTCAGAAACGCTAGAGAGCTGAGCTTTGGAAGGCTGATGGGAACTACGATAAAACCATGGAAAAAAATTAAAAAACCTCGAAAAATGTAAGTAAGGCATTGCAAAAGTTTTGAACAATATTCCGCATATTTTACTACTTTAAAAATTAAGTATTATCCAATTCCTTTAAAAAAGAAGTGAAATCATAACAAAAACATTTCATGTAAAAAAAAGCCAAGTACGCGAAAATGGCATTCCGTAAAAAGAATTGAGATAAAAGTAAAGCCAAATTCTCCAATAGAAATCTCAAAATGAAAGGTTCTTACTACTACTACTCTTGACCTAAAAAGTGGGTATTGGCAAGTAGGAATCTTTGAAAGAGAAGACAGCATTCTCTGCTGGAAGTGGACTTTATTAGTTTAATGTGATGCCATTTGGCCTATGCAATGCCCCAGTTACATTTGAAAGTCGTTCTACGAGGCCTTACTTGGAAAACCTGCCTAGTCTATTTGGATGATGTCATAGTAATGGGAAAATCATTTCAAGATCATCTAGACAATTTACGAGAAGTATTTTCAAGAATCAGGAACGCAAATCTTAAATTAAACTCAAAGAAATGTCTTCTATTCCAAGAAAAAGTTGAGTTCCTGGGTCACGTCGTTTCCCGAGAAGGCATCCATACCGACGAAAAGAAGTTGCAAGCAATAAAAGAATGGCCTCAACCTCGTGACAAACATGAATTGAGAAGCTTTCTGGGTCTTTGTACATACTACAAACGATTTGTAGAAGGGTTCGCCAAAATAGCGTCTCCATTACATAGGCTTACAGAAGATAAAGCTTCTTACAGATGGAATACCGAATGTGACCAAGCATTTAGAAGACTAAAAGCAGCATTATGTTCTAGTCCGATTCTCGCATATCCTATTCCCAAAGGTAAATTCATATTAGATACTGATGCGAGCAACGATGGCATAGGAGCAGTACTCTCCCAAGTACAAGATGGAGAAGAACGGGTCATCGAATTTTTCAGCAAAAAGCTATCCAAACCAGAGAGAAATTATTGTGTTACCAGAAAGGAGCTCCTAGCCATCATTAAATCCGTGGATCACTTTCACAAATATCTCTATGGACAAGAGTTTCTGAGAACGGATCATGCTGCGTTACAGTGGCTCATGAAAATGATACAACCTGAGGGGCAAGATGGATAGAAAAGCTACAACAATACCATTATCAAATTAAGCACCGAGCGGGAAGGGTGCATAATAATGCAGATGCATTGTCCAGAAGACCTTGCCCTGAGGATTGTAAACATTGCAGGAAAATTGACCAGACAGAAGGAATTACCTACGTGCGCCAGATAAAGTTAAAACCAGATGAAGAATGGATGTCGGCTTCGATTAGAACCACACAACTTAACGACAAAGATGTAGGACCTATCTTGCGATTAAAAGAAGAGAACAAGCCACGACCATCATGGCAAAGTATAGCAAACCAAGGGGTGATATTCAAATCACTGTGGGTAAATGGGATTCACTGATAGTAGAAGAAAACATACTTAAACGTGCCTGGGAAAGTGCCGATGGCCTAACTGTGATTAATCAAGTAGTACTTCCTAGGAGCATGGTAGACCATATAATGGCCGAATGCCATGGTGGAAAATCAGGCGCGCACCTAGGCATAAATAAAACCATGGACAAAATTCGAAACCGATTTTATTGGGTCAATTACTTTCAAGATGTGAAAAACTGGTGCCGCCGATGTTCGATTTGTGCAGCCAGCCAAGGTCCCAAAACAAGGTCCAGAGGTCAAATGAAACAATATAACGTAGGTCTGCCATTTGAACGCATTGCTATTGATGTGGCCGGACCATTTCCAGAAACTAGAAAGGGCAACAAATACATCCTTGTTGTCATGAATTACTTTAGCAAATGGCCAGAAGTTTTTGCTTTGCCTAACCAAGAGGCCGCTACAGTTGCAGAAGTTCTGGTAAATGAAGTTTTCAGCAGATTTGGCATTCCTTTGGAACTACATTCAGATCAAGGGAGAAACTTTGAATCAAAGCTCTTCCAGAATCTCTGTGACCTTTTAGGAATACATAAAACACGGACTACTGCTTTACATCCGCAGTCAGATGGCATGGTTGAAAGATTTAATAAAACAATAGAAGAACATCTTTGCAAAGTCGTTGATGAGCACCAAACAGATTGGGACCAATATATTCCATTGTTTTTGATGGCCTACAGAACCGCCATTCACAATACGACAGGAGCTACTCCATCTAGTGTCCTGTTTGGTAGAGAACTGCGTTTACCATGTGATATCATGTTTGGTTCACCTGAAGAAGAACACTTAGAAATTAATGACTATGTCGAACGTTTAAGACAGAAGCTGCAAGATATCCATGAGGTGGTTAGAGAGCGAATAGAAATAGCCAGTGACCGCATGAAAGCAAGATATGACCTGAAAGCAAACTCTTCAGGGTTCAAAGAGAATGATCAAGTCTGGCTATACAATCCTCAACGAAAAAAAGGAAGATCACCTAAGTTGACACCACCATGGGAAGGACCTTATAAAGTTGTTAAGAGAATTAATGATGTAGTCTACCGAATCCAAAGAAGCCCGAAATCCAAGATGAAAGTTGTTCATCTGGACAGACTAAAACCTTACCTGGCAAATGTTGATCGAGGCGATCAAACCTGAAGAGGAGGATAGTGTTACAAATTTAAGTTGTTTAAATTTTATAGTTAGAATTTATTTAGGTTTAGTGTAGTATTAGCTTGACTTATCTTATGGTTGTATTCTTAGTCTAGGTTTTAGTTGCGTTATCTATGACAAACTCGTGCACGGCCGCGTACCTTCTGGAAGAGACGAGAATGCTCGTGAATCGAAGAAGGATGGATGGTTCTCGAATAGTAGGCAGACCCTATATATAGGGCCGGACGCCGCGTATGGAGTCAGTCAAAGACAACCAACGGTAGTGATCGCTAGATGTTAACGCGAAGTTAATAGGCCGACTAAAGTAGTGAATTATTAGCAAGTTATTAGTAAGTTTAAGTGCGTGTTTTTGTACATAATTTGTCGAAATAAATTGATAAGTCGTTTTTTTTGACATTTGCGAGTTTTAATTGTTGTGGAGAACCCGTAACAATATATATATATATATATATATATATATATATATATATATATATAAATAAAAGCTGTCTTATAACTTTTTCTTTTTAAGTAAAAAGTTTTCTTTTTAACTAAAAAGTTATTAATGAAAAATACAGTAACTTTAATTTTATAAAAAATATTTTTTACATGATGTGCATTATCATTATTTCTCAAATATCAATTTAATTATCACTTCTGACAACCAATCTCAAACAGGATGCAATTATGTAATTTTATTAAAAGTGTATGCTTTGGTGCCCAAGAAATGGCAGATTATGTTAAAAATTCAAAATTCTAGATACTTGATTCCACTTTTACTTAAGTTATCAATTTCTATTAAGGCTTGGTCAGATATTTTTAATAATCCCTGGCGTAAAACTCAAGAATAGTTGGTGGCTCTTCTCAGGTAAAACTAGATTACCCAAGTAACAATATTACCACTTAAGGTTAAGGCCTGTTTAGACGGCCAATATAAGAGGTTGCTCTCCAACCTGCAGGCACAACGAATATCATTGCACTGGCCCTCTCGATTGTGTCGAAATTGCACGATAAAAAACATTTAAAAGTGTTGAATTATAGGTTTTTTTTAAAAAACAAATACAAAAAATTTAAGTGAGGTTTTGTTGACTATGTTTACTTTGTTCTTTTTTGTTGGTTTCATAAGGGCATTTAAAAATCCTTGTTGCGATACAGTAACAAATAAAACCAAGTGACCACTATAAAACCATAATGGCGTATATAAATTTATTTAAAAAATATTGTAAAGAGAAAATATTTATCAAGTCGTTTTAGCAGTGTTTTTTAATAATAATTTTACTTTAATTTTGATTTATGTAAACCAAACAGACTTTTTTAATGGTGAATAGTGTAAATTATTTTATTTTTATTTTAAATATTTGTTATTTTATCAAAAAACCATTAAAAAGTATTTTTGAGCTGGCGCGCTTGTTTTGAGAGCTTTTCAGAAACGATTTTATCAGAAAAATAAATCTGGCAGGCAATTTGATCATCAACAAAACGACAAACTCGGTATATGATAAAATAATTTTGGGACTCTGACATTGTTTGAGTTTGAGGCAAATCGGTTTATAAATAAGAAAGTGCGCCATTGTGGAACCGCCATTTTGATTTTTTAAAATTAAGTGAAAAATAATAATCAGCGACCTAATAGATCTCAAAGTTCCGAGTTTGATGCAATTCGGTTCATAAATGGGAAAAATCCGCCATTTTGGATCCGCCATTTTATTTATTTTTCTAATAGAAAAAATTCTTGAATTGTATACTAACCCCAAATACCTAGTTGGAAAAGTTTCAAAAAAGTTATGATCAAACAAATAAACAAATATATTATATGAAGTCAAGCTAAATAAAACTGTTTAAACAATTGCCAATGGTAACATCATAAAATAAAAAATCTCGCGGCGAATTGTCCCTGCGGCGAATCGGCCGCCGGCGAATTGTCCCGCGGTGAATCGACCGCGGCGAATCGGTTGCGGCGAATCGGCCGCGGCGAATTGTCCCCTACCCATCATATGGACAGTTTGACGTATTGACTCAATTAATATTTATTTTGGTTTAGAATACTAAATTACCTAGAAATCGATACCCCACACATCCACTTTAGACGGAATAAGATTTAAACAATTTAGCCTCCTACCTTTTGCTCCCTCTCCCCTCAAAAGAAAACCTTATTTCCAACGTTTAATTTTAATAGATTTTTTTTCAATTTATAAGCTACATAGTTATAAGCTTAAAGAAACAAAAAGTGTACGCGAAACCAGTTTTATATTTAATTTATCAATTTTTCCTTTCCCATCTCAAGTACGCCCCTGTATCTTGGCCCTGCACTGGGTTCCTTCGGAGCACCACTTCTAGAATGGCATTCCTAGGTGTCCCAGACAAGCCCCTAAATTTCCGGCTTAGGCCCCGAACTATATGTGGACTGACTCTTCCGCCTGCTCGGACCAAAGTACTAACCCGCTCTGTAGGAAAATAACTGTTTCATGTAAATGATTTAAAAAACATGGATTTTAAACGGTTGAGAAATTTCTAATTGTCTTATTATGTTTGTTAAAAAACATTTATCAACAATTTTATTGAATGCGTTAAAAGCTGCGACATACTGTATATATTTTTGATATAGTCATCGATATGTTTCATAATGGAATTATATTTTCTGTTGATACATAGTTTTACAGAACGTTATTTGTGACTAAGTTATAAAAGATGTTGAAACAATTTTTTTATGCTGATATGACTTGGGAAATGTTATTACCTTCCTAGCCCGCGCAGCAATGGCTAGAGAAGGTATTATTTTCGACGATTTTTTTTTGAGATAACGCCGAAAATTTGTTATTTGGGTGTATTTTTTACCTATCTTAGCAATACCCTCGTGATTTCTGTCTGTGTGTGTGTATTTATATACGTAACACCATAGCTCCTAAACCGATTTTGATAAAATTTTCAGGTAAAATAGTGTTCAACACTGTAACGAGGAGCTGATTAGATTTTGGTTAAAATCCATTAATGCTAATGACAGTTTTTTGACAATTAAAATTTTTTAAATATGCTATCTTTTTAAAGGAGGATCGCCTCAATATGCTATTTTCGGAATATAGTAGATTACGTTTGCTCAATAATTTGTGTTATAACCAAAAACTTCGTAGGAGCTTTAGTTTCTGAGATATTTACAACAAATGTATTTAACGCCGATATATCATGACTTCAGTTGAAGTGTGCTGGAAGGCTCGCTAGGAAGGTATCAGATAGGTCATGCATCCATTTTTTTGTGTTAGTCAGTAGATATTTTGTTTATATTGGAAAAAAATGATGCACTTGCGGCTTATTAATAAAATAAACCATCACATCATTTTATTTTATATAACTTTTTCCTGAAAACTACAAAAACGCTTAAAAAACACGGGAAGAAGCAGGTTCGATTTCAAGGTATATTTTGAAAAAGGTGTCCTTTCTCAAGATATGTCAATATTTTTTTCTGCCACTAAAGAGAAACCTGCCGACCCTTCAGGCGCACCGTGCATCGAAGATTACAAATACTTAAAAACACATGTAAACAAAGCGCTCTATTCAAATTGTGGCACTCCAAATGACGCGCTGTCCCCTCTTACGCCGCTTCGACCATGGAGTTACCTATCCTCTACAGACCTTGGTTTTTTGGTATTATTCAAATATATTGTTATTGAGTTTTTGTGTTTCTGATTTGTGCAAAAATTTGGACAGGAAAACATTAAACAAGCGATTTGTGTAAAGTTTTAAGTTACCATAGTGTTAGGTTGAGCAAATGTCTACATGTGGAGCCCAGGTTAGAACCAGTACGTTTATTCTTGACTGTCCGTGAGGTCTCACCAAATCTCAAGACGCTATTCTTGACGGCCGTGAGGTGGCCAGTGGTGTCAATTTCTGTTAAGTTCACCACCTGTTTCCATGGGAAAATGAATCCACAGGAATTTTTGTGGTATTTATAATCTTACTTTTGATTGTCACTTTTGTTTTGGCAAGTGTGAAGGTCCTTAACATTAACTAGTTATCTATTTTTATTTAAAAAATTTAAACCGAAACAAAACAAACAACCAAATATAAGGTTAGAAATGTCATGAAGATGGTGCTATTAAGTCCACTCATAAAAGTGAACATTTCTCTCACCTCACCTCACAGGCAGTCAAGAATAAACATCCTGACCTGATCTGAGACTATCAAACATTGGAGACTAAAATAACCGGTGGGTGAACAGCTAACAAAAAGTGTTTACACCAATAATTGTGGAAATTCAGAATCCTTTCCCAGATTGTGAGGGATTGTGTGTGTAAGATTGTGAGATATTGTGTAAGGATTGTAACAAAATTATGAAAAATGTGTACACCGATTGTGAGAGCTATTCACCCCTCTAAAATAACGAGCCAACTTCGGTGTAAATGAAATGGGTTTTTTAATTTTAAATGTTCGAAACTAAAAAATAGACACTGTTTCAATTTTCAAACTCAATATTATTGTTGCAGTTAGACACTGGCATATACAAGGGGTAGTTAGTGTGAGTAATTTGGTGTACACACTGAGGGCATTGCAGGCATTGTTTGAACTTTGCTGCCATTACTGCTTGGGCATTACAATGCCCCTTGGTATACAAAAATTGACAACTGATCCATCCTTCGGTCAGGCCGCTTTAACATGTTGTGCATAGCACTTAATTAAGTTTTGAAAATATAAAATTTGTAAACCTCACTCAGTTTGGGTGTGACTTGGACTTATGTAGTTTAAAATAAATTAGAAATACATTCAAATTAAGAGATTGGGTTGGATTCGGACAAATTTACATAATATAGATACCTATATTTATCCAGCACCAATTTAACAATAAAAAAAATTAAATAAAATTCTGGCCATCCCTTAGAGGCGTGGAGGTCCTGGGCTTTAGCCCTGCATGCCCATGCAGAAAGTGACTCTGTCCGTAGCCATATTATATCTTCTGTCTTTCCTTTTATAAAAGAGCAGTGAAGGGATATGCAATGCCAAAATCAGATTGAAACAAAGGTGTTTTGTGAGTAATGAAAATAAAAGAAGATACAATTAAAGTACATTTAAAAAAGTCCCTAGTTAACACACATATAAATGTTCAATAGGGGTGAGCAGCTACCCACATTTGGTGTATAGGATATACAGAACTTTACAGGACACCAACACCACATAAAATGTTTGTATTTATAAATTAATTTGAAAAAATATATACATGTCATAATTTTTTTATAAAAATTAAATCCTGTATATAGCTATTGGAGAAAAACAAAATAAAATATTTTTTATTTCTTTCCTATGAACAGCATTGAACCATTCCAAATTTGAGTGAAAAGTATGGGACCAGAACGAAAAATTCTTTAAAACTCTGCGGTTTTTGGACTTTGCTAGAGAATAAAATTACACACAAATATTTAAATTCAAAAACCCAAATTACAACCTTACTAGTTTTTAAAAAAAATATGTACAGGATTCCACCAGACACTATACAGGACCCTAAAATACACTATAGTCTCGAGGAAAACAACGGCTGCCTCAAGTTCTTCTATCGTATTATGAGTAGTAGAATAAACTTTATCCTTTAAGTATCCCCAAATACAAAAATCAAGAGGCGTAAGGTCCGGCGAACGTGCAGGCCAGGAACTGGTCCTCGATTTCCGATCCAGTTATTTCCATGTTGCTGATTCAAATAGTCGGTTATGATTCTTGCATTATGTGGAGGTGCTCCATCATGCTGGAACCACATGTTTGCTACATCTTGAAGAGGCACATTTTCTAAAATTTGGTCAACGTAATTTTGTAGAATTTCTAGATATCGAGGTGCCATCAAATTATTATGAAAAATGTTAAATAGTATGTGTCAGTTCACGAAGGGAGATGCGAGGATTGTTAACTACACTTTGTAAAACCAGAGCTTTAATATTTTCATCAGGTTGTCGATTACGATTTTGTTTTTTAAAGGAACCATTTTCTATTAAATTATTTCTAAGTATTCTGAAGATTGAAAAACCTGGTTGTCGTCTTTCTGGATATCTCTGAAAGTACATATCTCGAGCTCTTCCAGCATTCTTATTACACAAAATATAACATTCATACATATCTACTTTCTCCCAATTTGGAAACCTTTCCATGTTAAATTTGATTGATAATGTGACTCAAAAAAAATCTTAAGTAATTTAGAAACTCCTACAGATAAATCAAATAAATGACAATTTTTTTAAGTTACGTAGGTATGACAACAAACGCAACTACGGCCTTTGTTTCACAGCCAACCAAGTGAAAAACAGTTTTTTAAAAAAATTTACATTTTCCGTCATTCAAAGATAGGCTTATTATACATGGTTGAAAAGCTCTTTTAATGCTCTATTTATTGACCTATAAATTCAATATGGCGGTCATAAGAAATAACAAAGTTGGCTATGGTTTCAAAAAAACTAGAAGGCCTAGAAAAATGTTATTAAAGTCATTCGATTGGCCGTAGTTGCTTATACAAAACTACCAAATTTCATTAAATTTGTTTGCAAGATGGCGGCGATATTTCAATTTTTCAAAAAACACTATTTTTAGTTTTTGCTCGATATTTTAGTAACCCCTGTAGATATCTTTAATATTGATACAGCACCTGATTGGGCTTCTCATTTAAACAAACTCGTATCTCTTACCGTTTCCGAAATACCCATGTAGTTGCTTTTATCTGAGACACCCTGTATATCAATATATTTTAGTTTTGTTCTTTACTATTAACAGAATAGTTGTCTTAAAAACTGTTAAGTTTCCTAAAAAAGGCTGTCTTGTAAATTTCTAGAATTTGAGATAAGTACCATGATATTCGTTTTTTTTTATAATTTTTGTTCCTAACCATTGAGTTGTATAAGGCCCTGAAAGACAAGGCATTTTTTATTGACCCTATCCAATTTGGTTTCTAGGGGCGGGTATTTCTTTTACAATAAAAACAGAGATAGACATTATTGAACATGTGAAACGGACAAAGATAGGCTGATTTTGCATGCTAATAATACCCTAGATAATATATGGGTACTTTTATCTCTTTCACACTGACGGCATAAGTGCGACAGAAAAGCAGCTGGCTACTTTTAATCCACCTGCCGTATTTTGAGTGATTCAACCTGTTTGTCGTTTTATACAGGGAAAACTGTCTAAGTACGGAAATGAATTTTTTTGAATTTCGTGCGGGAATATTACAAAAATAAATCTTAAAAACGTTTAAAAACAAGTTTAGAAGTAACTATTTGAGTTCAAACATGGTGCGAAATTGTTTTTTGTGCAAAAGAAGAAAAAAAATCGATGAAAAAACAACATTTCATGGGTAAGTCGTCTTGACGGATAGTTTTTGCTAAAACACGAGAAAGTTCAGTAGCGTCACGATAGATAGTTTTTTCTGCGACCGTGCGATTTTACCCTCACACATTTTGATTCAGAAAGTGTCCCTTCCCCGCACTTATAAGATTATTTTTTTAATAATAATTTGTCCTGAAATGTGTTGCAGTCTAGGACAACTGGGCGCCTCCAACTCGGCGCCACCAACTGGGCGGCGGGCCAACTGGGCGGCAGGCCCACTGGGCGCCGGGCCAACTGGGCGCCGGGCCAACTGGGAGCCGGACTAAAATATTTTTTCTTGATAAAATGTGCAGATGAAAAACAAAATAGATATATTATTTATGCAAAAACATCTTTAAAAAATCCTTTACGTAATATTCTTGAAATTTGGTTTTGTTAGAGTTAAATCCATTAAGTCGAGTGTTGAAATTTTGGTAGGTCTAGAGTTCTGGTAACCTGATATCATAAAATTTACGTTTTTGATTACAAGAATGGCGAATCCAAAATGACGGATTTCTTTATTTTTAAACCGATTTGTCTCAAACTTGAAAGTTTAAAGTGTTTGGTATCACTTTATACAGTTTTACCTTCAAACTTAAAAAAAGTCGCTGATTATAATTTTTGACTCAAACTCATAAAAAATTCAAAATGGCGGATCCAAAATGGTGGATTTCTTTATTTTTAAACGGATTTGTCTCAAACTTGAAAGTTTACAGTGCTTGAGATCACTTAATACAGTTTTATACACAAACTTAAAAAAATTTAAATGGCGGATCCAAAATGGCGGATTTTCTTATTTATGTATCGATATGTATCAAATATATAACTTGGCGGTGTTTCAAGTCGCTGATTACGTTTTTTGACTCAAACTCATGAAAAACTCAAACTGACGGATCCAAAATGGCGGATGTCTTAATTTTTAAACCGATTTGTCTCAAACTTGAAAGTTTGCAGTGTTTGAGAACACTTAATACAGTTTTATCCTCAAACTTAAAAAAATGAAAATGGCGGATTCAAAATGGCGGATCCAATATGGCGGATTTTTTATTTATGCACCGATATTTATCAAATATAGAATTTGGATGTGTTTCAAGTCGCCGATTACGATTTTAAAACTTAAAAAAATTAAAATGGCGGATCCAAAATGACGGATTTTCTTATTTATGCACCGATATTTATCAAATATATAACTTGGCGGTGTTTCAAGTCGCTGATTACGATTTTTGACTCAAACTCATGAAAAACTCAAAATGGCGGATTTCTTAATTTTTAAACCGATTTGTCTCAAACTCAAACTTGAAGTTTTGCAGTGCTTGAGATCACTTAATACAGTTTTATCCTAAAACTTAAAAAAATTAAAATGGCGGATTTTCTTATTTATGCACCGATATGTATCAAATAAAGAACTTTTGACTCAAGCTCATAAAAAATTCAAAATGGCGGATCCAAAATGGTGGGCTTCTTTATTTTTTAACGGATTTGTCTCAAATGTCTTAAACTTGAAAGTTTGCAGTGCTTAAGGTCACTTAATACAATTTGTGACTCACACTTGCAAATGGCAGACTTTTATAGCTTACTACAAAATATGACTCAAGTTTAAATAAAGAAATGTAATATTTTAAGCTTAAGACAAATCGGTTAGTAAATAAAAAAGTCTGTCATGTTGGATTCGCCATTTTGATTTTTTTATGAGTTTAAGTCAAAAATGATAATCAGCAAAGTCCACCATTTTGGATCCGCCATTTTAAATTATTTATGAGTTTGAGCAAAAACTCATAATCAGCGCCAATTTCTATATTTGATACATATCGGTGCATAAATAAAAAAATCCGTCATTTTCCATCCCTCATTTGAAATTAAGTGCTTTCAAGCACTGCAAACTTTCACGTTTAAGACAAATCGGTTTAAAAATAAAGAAATCCGCCATTTTACGTTTAAGTCAAAAATCATATTCAGCTACTTGAATCACTGCCAAGTTCTATATTTCATGAATATTTGTGCATAAATAAGAAAATCCGCCATTTTGGATCCGCCGTTTTAATTTTTTTTAAGTTTGAAGATAAAACTGTATTAAGTGATCTCAAACACTGCAAACTTTCAAGTTTGAGACAAATCGGTTTAAAAATAAAGAAATCCACCATTTTGGATCCGCCATTCTTGAAATAAAAAACGTAAATGGTATTTTTACCAGGTTACCAGAACACTACACCTACCTTTCAACACTCGACTTAATAGATTTTGAAATTTTTGTATAAATAAAATATTTATTTTGTTTTTTATCTGCACATTTTATCGAAAAAAAAATAGTCCGGCGCTGAGTTGGCTCGGTGCTTATTAGGCTCGGCGTGGCGCCCCGTTGGCGGCGTCGAGTTGGCCCGGCGCGGCGCCCAGGACTGGTATTCTCATAAATTGGTTTAAAAACGTTACGTTTTGAAAACGCTAAGCGAAACGCAAAGCACCCTTCTCGCAGGGCATTTGCGCTGACTGATCGAATTTGGTATTCAAGTTGGTAAACGCGCCATTGGGATGGAAGTCGCTAAGCATCCTTCATATTCTCGCTTTTTGTTCATGTTTTTTGACATTTGTGGCATACATTGGAGATTTTTTTTACTCCGGTTAGTTATTTTTGGTATTTGTTGATAAAAAAAATCACAAATCTAGAGAAAGTGATGGTTAGAAATGTTGCGAGCGGTGTCTTACATGATTGTAATGACCCCTACACTCATAGGGTATAATAATAAAGATTACATAACGAATAAAAAAAAGTTTTAGAAGAAAATTTAGAAAAAAATCTCAATAAATATTAAAATTTGAATTGTTTAAAGCTTTGGCACCACCATTTCATTCTTCCAATTGAATACATTCGCTCATACTAGGGTGTTACCTACTCTACAGGGTACCTTTACATATAGAAGTGTAGAAAACTTGCCCATAAACAATTTTTAATTATTCATTTATCTATACTATTTAAATAGATTCCAAAGGGGAGACAAATACAGTAAATTTTTATTCACAAACTTCTTAAAATCCTTCATTTCTACCTTGAAGAATAAGAAAGCTAGCTATTTTGGTACCTTATTGTACTTCAAGTATAGGCTGAAGGCCTCCTTTAACCACTATAAATACAAAATTGTCAAAAAAAATTAAAAACTGTGTGCATAGCATATAGGTTTGAATTTTTAAAAAACGCCGAGCGATTACCAGAAGCAGATGCCAATTGGTAGGTGTTTTTAAACACGGTTACCGTTTTAAAAAAATGCTCAGTGCAATCGTACGTGAATACCATTTTTGCACTTTTGGTCAGGTGCTTAGCGAATTTGACGTCATAAAACGATGAGCGTCTTAAAAACGCTATGCGTTTTTGATTACGAGAATACGTGTCCAGTTGTCCCATTCCGAATTGAAATTTTTAGTTCCGAAATTTCATCTGACTCGAGCATAACTTGTAGTCCACCCAAGAAGAGAAGAGTTGAAGAAGACCCTTGTTCAAAGAAAGAAAATATTTTACCAGGAAGGTACATTTGTAAAGTTCTGAGATGAAAACAATAATTTTAATACATCCACTGCACTTAGCATGCTAACAAATTCTTTTTACTCTTTTTTTTTACTGAAGAGAATTTTGTAAACACAGTATACACAAGTAAGTATTCATGAATTATTTATTATTCAAACAGAAAATTGTTGATAAAAAAATGCTAGTGGAATTCAAATTTTTTATTTTGCGCCGCCACTGCCCTTTTTTATCCAAGACAAGCCAATAGAATATTTTTGCGATGTTGCATGTGTCCGGACTTACCAAACCGAAATTCTATTTTCATCCCTGTCTTGCTCATTAAATTCTTACTTGTATTTGGTCAATTGCGATAAAAGCTTGATATAATGGCAATTTAGGCACATGCCGGGTCTACCCGTAGGGTATAGAAGTCAATGTTCCTAACATACATAATCAAGAGAGAGACATTAGGTAGGTACTTTAGTACTTTTTTTCATTACGAAATTCTATATTCAAAATATTTTTTGATTTTTATGAAATTACCCCTTTCTTGTTTTGTTTTTCAAAATTCTACATGAAATTTTTCTAATGATTATCACACTTTTACTAGTATTGTTTGTATTTGTTTAAACTTTTTTTTTAATAATTAATATTTTATTATTTCAATTTAAAAAAATTAGACAGATAGATAGATATAAAAAAATATCAAATATTTACTGTAATACTAAATGTGAATAGACTAAGTCCAATCTGACCGTTCAATTCTATGTTGAGAAAGCATTTAACTGCAAAAATAAATTATCCCAAAATTCAATGTTTTTGAGTGGGGAGACAGCAAAAAACTGATTCCCACTTGCGAGCCGCGATTTTCAAAGGATGTGCATTTAGGGAGGACCCCTCAATAACTTGTTTTATGAAAAATTCATTTAAGTGTAAATTCTCTAAATCTATCTGTCTATCGGTTCGCTATATCAAGATGCAGTTTTCACCTTTAATTATCTCTTAAAAAACGAGTCTTGCCAGTGCAGTTCATTTTTTTCATCTTCTCTAGAAACACCTAAAAAGCCCCAAAATCATTGGATTTGGAATACGCTGTACACCAAATTTCTGTGGCTTACAAATTGGTTTGAGCAACTGACAAACTTCAATGTTGGATTTGCACATTTCTTGACACAGGCTTTCCAAGGTTGTATTGCAGAAGTGCACGGGGTCAATTATTTTTCTGCACCAAAACAGTACCGGTGGAACAGTAGTGGCATATTAACTTTCTCAAAAGAATTCGCTATATGATGAAAATTATAAAAAATTAATAATAAATGTTTCTGTGATATATGTATGTGACCTACTTGTTAATTTATTATGCATTTCTAAGTATTTTCTGAAATTATAAAAAAATATATAATAAATGTTTTAGTGATACATATACATAATTATGTGTACTTTCTTGTTAAATTATGCATTTTTAAGTGTTATCTATATTCCGTGGATTTAGTGACAAACGCCATAAAAATATTTCGGGTTACAAGTTTGAAATTTTGCACTATGGTTGTCCATATAGTAAGACACAAATAAACTTCGGAAGACACTCGATCAGAATTCCTTCATCATTATTGTACGGGTATGTTTTAAGAAAAATGGAAATTTCTCAATTACATGTTACATAAATGGGTGTTGTGATATATCGTTGGAAAGCTCCAGCGACAAATACACTTTTATCTGTTTTTGGAAGCTCCTCAAATTGCTCTTTTCTCAGACGCGTCTTCCTCGCCTGATGACGTCATTAGTGGGCAAAAGGTCTGTATTTTTAAAAATCGAAATATCTCCATTATGGATGGCAATATTGCATTCGATAATATAATACATCGTTGGAAAGCTCTTAAAGAATGCTACAAACATTATTCAAATCATTTTTTCTTGAACAGGTGACGTCATCAATGTACAAATTTATGTTTTTAGAAAAAAAACTAAATTTCTCCATTACCAGTAGCAAGAATATGGATGTTCTGATACGTCGTTAAAAAGCTCTTTCTTGGAAAATATTCCCCTCCCCTGGTGATGTCATCATTGTAAAAACGGTATGTATGTGTTCTGCAAAAATTCTTGGAACATGATTTCTAGCACTTTTTGAGAACTTTCTAACGATGTCACAATATCCATAATATTGACACCCGTAATGGAGACATTTTGTATTCCCTATTATTTGAACATTTGATATTAGGGACCCGCCCAAGAAAAAAAATAGTACGGATAATGTTGGTAGGATTTTTCAAGAGCTTTCTAACATTATATTATCCAATTGTCGTTGTCCGTAGTGTAGTGGTAGCAACAATTGGTTTCACACTCGGGCAGTCCAGGTTCGATTCCTGGCTAGGTACTTGGATGTTTGTGATTGTTTAAAATGCTAAAACTTTGCGAAACTGGGCGATTGATCCTGATTCAATGGAAAGTCCCAGTAAAAAAAAAACATATATCATAACAAAAACATTTCATGTAAAAAAAAGCCAAGTACGCAAAAATGGTATTCCGTAAAAAGAATTGAGATAAAAGTAAGGCCAAGTTCTCTAATACAAATTTCAAAATGAAAGGTTCTCACTAGTTTGGAAATGGTTTTTTTTTAACTTTGCTATTACAGCCAAACTTATTTATGTTTAATTTAGCACTATGCCTAAGAGTCATTTGCAGGAGTAATAGCTAACTTTAGAAAAACATTTCCAAACTAGTAAGAACCTTTCATTTTGACATTTGTATTAGTGAACCTGGCTTTACTTTTATCTCAGTTCTTTTTACGGAATACCATTTTCGCGTACTTGGCTTTGTTTGTTATGATTTCACTCCTTTTTTGGTTATATATTTAAGATAAGAAGTAAAATATATTTAAAAACTTACAGCCTTTGAAAGCTCAGCTCTCTAGCGTTGCTGGAAGTAAACAATGTTACTTTTACATAACTTTACATTTATGGGGGGAGAAGTTAATTAAAATTTTGGGGTTTTTTAATTTTTTGGCATTCCAAAGCTCAGCTCTCTAGCGTTTCTGGAAGTGGGCAATGTTACTTTTACATAACTTTACATATATAGGAGAGGGGAGTAAATGAGAATTTTGGGGTTTTTTGATCTTTTTCAAGGGTTTGGTCATAATTTCTATCAGTCTGCCAAATTTCAGCTTTGTAAGTAGAGTTTATGAAACTTGGAGGGTTTGTTAACACTATGAAGATATACGACTGTGTCAAGTTTGAGTTTTGTAGCTCATTCCGAAGTAGAGTTTTAGATAGGTCAAATATGGGCTGAAATGTTTTAAGAAAAGATGGTACAGCAGTTTACGCCGCGAACTTGGCCGGGCACTGCCGTGTATATTGGCATCCATAATGAAGATATTTCGATTTTTCTCAATGTATTTGTACACTGATAATGATATCAAGAAGGGAACCTGTTTAAGAAAACAGTTATAATATTATTTTTAACATTTTTGAAGAACTTTCCAACAACAACAACAGCAATATCCATTTATGCTACCCGTAATGGAGATATAGATTCGAGATACGTCCATTTGTCTTAATACATACTTACCTGTACAATGATAACATAACTGAGGCATTTTTTTGTGCCTTAGTATGTTATGTTGATAAGCTTGATGAAAAATTTTAAACTGGTAACCTGAAGTAAAATATTTTTACACAAACTAATAAATCAACCGACTACAAGTTCTTCAGAACTAATTCATAGCATAAACAAACCACCTTTATATTTTCGAGGGGCTGATCAATCATTTTTTACAGGATTTTTTACAGGTCCTGACGTTAAAAAGCAATTCCATATTTTTTCTTGGTCCTATCAGGTCCTGCTAAGTGGTGCCGCGTCCCTATGTCGAACTTTTTATAACATTTGACTGTAATATAACTATGAGTAGATACATAATATAAACTCTATTTTATTCTACCTACAACTATTTTTGTTTAAAACTAATTTATCACACTAAAACACAGTTAAATTTCACTTAGAGGTTCACTCTAAATTGAACGCCTTCTAAAATAGTGCACTTCCCACCCTCCAATTTTTAAGTCCCTAAAGGTCCTGCCAGGTTCTGCCAAGTCCTGCCAACTACTGTCCGGGCCGCAAACAGTGACTTTGAATATTTTTTAATAAAAATAACTAACTGTTAAAAAAATGTTGTGGTTGTTTTTGACTCCCATACTTTTATTTCTGGGATGGTACTATTTAGTAAAACCGTTCAGTTACTGGAAAGACAGAGGCGTGCCGCAAGGTAAACCATGGTTGATCATGGGTGAAATGTTGCCACTGGTTTCGGGAGCCATGGCACCAAATGATTGGGTCAAATGGTTGTACTACATGCACCCAGATAAGAGGTAATAAATTACCTTATACCCAACCGGGAGTTAAAGTACACCTTCATGCTCGCGTAAGGAAATACGATCACGACCGCGGGTGCCCAAACAGTACTTTAGCGATTTAAAGCCCGTTTTAAAATTGTACATTATTTTGGAATATCTACTTGTCCATTGTTGATCTGATGATTGTCTAAATATTTGGATCTCTAAATTGCACTTTTTATCCTGCATTTTTGGGAAAAAAGTGTTAGATTGAGTGACAGATTAGTAAAAATCGTGATGAAAAGTGACATGTCAGGGATAAAAAGTAAAAACAATTTAATTGATGGGCACCTCTGAAATCGGTTACTATGGGCAAATGTGTTTACAATGTACAGGGCGATTATTGGGAGTACAAAGTTTAAACAAACACTGGTCGATTTGGTAACTTACGGTCACTCCAAGTAAGGTAACTGATAATAAGTATTCCTGCGCAGCACTCATTATCAGTTACCTTAATGGCAAGCGCTCCAACAGTTTTTTTGCTATTTCATCATATACAGGGTGCGTCAATGCGGCAAGTTTTTTGTGCGTCAATGCGGCAAGTTTTTTTAATTAATTTTTGAATAGTTTCATTCTGATTTAAAAATGTATATTATGTCTATTAGTTCAGGCCATACATCCGAGATTCAAGCGATATGATGCATTTAATGATAGAAGCAACACACTTGGTATGGATAGACATAAGACTCGCCCGAATATTTTACGAAAGGGAACCACCCCCCCGATCCTGGCAGGGGAGTGGTTCCCCCCTTAAAAGTTATTTTTGACGGTTTTTTGCTAATAACTCGAAAACGGTAAACTTTTGTGCTCTTTCTTTTATTTTCTTTTATCATTTTTCTTATAGTTTTATTTATTTCTGTGTATTCTATAGATGTTCTTTTTCCTTCGAGGGTCCGCCTTTTTTCAACCAGTCTCTTTATTTCGTCTGATATACAATTTTCCCTCTTTTTATCTTTTTGTGCGATATCTTTTCGTACTGTGGTCATAGCTCTTGTCAGCGTATCATTTATAACATCTATTTTTTCATTTTCGCATCCTAAGTTTTGGGTTAGCTGTTCCTTTAGCCTTTCTTTGTATATAGCTTTATTTTGTGTTATTCATGTCAAGTTGTTAATTATTATTCTTAATTTTTCTTTTCATTTCGAAATTGCTATTAATGCAGATTTTGGTTCTGACCATCCTGTGATTACTGCCTGTTGTACAGCTGTTTAGGACTGTTACATCTCTAACGATATTTTTATCAGTAGTCAGTATGTAATCAATTTCGTTTTTCGTTATTCCATTAGGGCTAAGCCATGTCCACTTTCGTTGCGGTTTCTTTCTATAGAACGAGTTCATTGCATAAAGCTGTTTTTCCTCAACCATTTTTTTTTATAGTTTTGTTTATTTCTGTGTATTCTATAGATGTTCAGTTCAAAAAACTCTTAATGTCAAAATTGACAAACCCTGCCGGAAAAATACATCTTGGGCCCAGCCATAAAAAAATTTTTCTATCGTTTTTTTTTATTCCTAAAATATTTACAAATATTAGCTATATGCAAGATTTGACCTGATTGAAAGAAAAAAATTTGTCGCGCCACCCGTTTTCCTGAAAAGGGTATGTAATGCTAAGTTGAGTCTCAACTTAGCATTACCACCCCAGAAAAAATTAAAATTTTTAAAAACTAATCTATGGAATAATTGTCGTAAATTTGTCGTGAAAGAAAAAAATTTGTCGCGCCACCCGTTTTCCTGAAAAGGGTATGTAATGCTAAGTTGAGTTTCAACTTAGCACTACCACCTCAGAAAAAATTAAAATTTTCAAAAACTAATAAATGCATTAATTGTCGTGAATTTGTCATAAATTTGTCGTAAAAGAAAAACAATTGACGCGTCATCCGTTTTCCCGAAAACGGGCAGTGAGCAATTTTGAGATTTCCCAGCTAAATCTTAGTGATCTTTAAGCTTTTTCACAATACGAAGATGTAGTATATTTAACCTTGTCGCGCAATTGTAAATTTTTGGTGAAACAATCATTATATTACGTTCCGCTTTTACTTTTCAATATAACCTTTTGTGGTGTTTGTGTAAATATTCATTGATCGCCAGGATTTTGCGTTGTTTTAGAAATTATGAAAAAAAGGGAACTTCTCAAGAAACATTTATATGCATTAATTGTCTTAAATTTGTCGTAAATTTGTCGTGAAAAAAAAATCGCGTCACCCGTTTTCCTGAAAAGAGTATGTAATGCTAAGTTGAGTCTCAACTTAGCACTACAACCCCAGAAAAAATAAAAATTTTCAAAACTAATCTATGGAATAATTGTCGTAAATTTGTCGTGAAAAGAAAAATTTTCTCGCGCCACCCGTTTTCCTGAAAAGGGGGTGTAATGCTAAGTTGAGTCTCAACTTAGCACTACCACCCCAGAAAAAATTAAAAATTTTAAAAACTAATAAATGCATTAATTGTTGTGAATTTGTCGTAAATTTGTCGTGAAAGAAAAAAATTTGTCGCGACACCCGTTTTCCTGAAAACGGTATGTAATGCTAAGTTGAGTCTCAACTTAGCATTACCACCCCAGTAAAAACTAAAATTTTTAAAAACTAATCTATGGAATAATTGTCGTAAATTTGTCGTAAATTTGTCGTGAAAAGAAAAATTTTCTCGCGCCACCCGTTTTCCTGAAAAGGGGGTGTAATGCTAAGTTGAGTCTCAACTTAGCACTACCACCCCAGAAAAAATTAAAATTTTTAAAAACTAATAAATGCATTAATTGTCGTGAATTTGTCGTAAATTTGTCGTGAAAGAAAAAAATTTGTCGCGGCACCCGTTTTCCTGAAAACGGTATGTAATGCTAAGTTGAGTCTCAACTTAGCATTACCACCCCAGTAAAAACTAAAATTTTTAAAAACTAATCTATGGAATAATTGTCGTAAATTTGTCGTGAAAGAAAAAAATTTGTCGCGCCACCCGTTTTCCTGAAAAGGGTATGTAATGCTAAGTTGAGTCTCAACTTAGCACTACCACCTCAGAAAAAATTAAAATTTTCAAAAACTAATAAATGCATTAATTGTCGTGAATTTGTCGTAAATTTGTCGTAAAAGAAAAACAATTGTCGCGTCATCCGTTTTCCCGGAAACGGGCAGTGAGCAATTTTGAGATTTCTCAGCTAAATCTTAGTGATCTTTAAGCTTTTTCACAATACGAGGATGTAGTATATTTAACCTTGTCGCGCGATTGTAAATTTTTGGTGAAACAATCGTTATATTACGTGCTGTTTTTACTTTTCAATATAACCCTTGCTGTAAGGCTCAACTTAGCATTACATACCCTTTTCAGGAAAACGGGTGGCGCGACAAATTTTTTTCGTTCACGACAAATTTACGACAAATTTTCCATAGATTAGTTTTTAAAAATCTTAATTTTTTCTGGGGTGGTAATGCTAAGTTGAGACTCAACTTAGCATTACATACCCTTTTCAGGAAAACGGGTGGCGCGACAATTTTTTTTCTTTCACGACAATGCATTAATGCATATATTGCGAATATCCAATTCTTAAGTGGTAATGCTAAGTTTATAGAGGTCAAGATTTGTGTAGGTACCATACATATACGTAATATACGTATATGGTACCATAGCGGTCGAATATTGTAGCGAAAACTCCTCTAAACCACAGAACGTTAGTATGAGACCGCTCTGGCAGTCAACCTGTTGAATAATTCTAAAAATAAGAAGCAAAGAATCACCCCTCATGGTTCATACATACAGAAACACCCTATATAAAGCAGAACTCTAATATTTTGTTCAAGATTTGCCTTCTTTACAATTTTTGCCTCATAATTTGGTTCTCCTTAGCTATGAAGCGGTGTCAGTTACGCGCCGGTACACACACGCGTTTTTCTGCAGCGCGGTGCCGCAGCGTTACCGCAATTACGGTTCGTGGTGCTGGTACCCACACGCGTTTTTCTGCCGCGCCGGCCGTACCGCTGCGTCACCGCTCTGCAGAAAAACACGTGTGTGTACCGGCGCCACGGACCGCAATTGCGGTAACGCTGCGGCACCGCGGGGCAGAAAAACGCATGTGTGTACCGACGCTACATCTTTAACTTGTACTTGCGGCATCATAACTAGTACACAACGATTTTTGCTGTAATACCTTGATTTATAGTGTATTTTTTTGAATGCCATTTTGTATTTCATTCTGACAAATAAATAAAATAAAAACATGCCAAAATATAATCCGGCAGTTGACCATGCAATTTTCAAAATACTTACATATTATGTTTATCACGTGCCACTTTTATGATGCCGAGTGTGTACATAAAAATATTAATTTAACATTCGCTTGTA
Source organism: Aspidapion aeneum (assembly GCA_963576565.1). NCBI lineage: Eukaryota > Metazoa > Arthropoda > Insecta > Coleoptera > Brentidae > Aspidapion > Aspidapion aeneum. The sequence continues at coordinate 125,278,998 of OY755039.1, forward strand.
CAGACACTTTTAGAGAATAGAGATGTTTTGCAAAAACATAGCATTTTGTTATTTTGAGTTTGACTATTTACATTTGTATCCAGATATACAGGTGTATACTGGTTCATGCAACCCGTGCTGACCATTCGAGACCCAGAGTTGATCAAACAGCTGGCCGTGAAGGATTTCGACCATTTTACAGACCACAGAAACCTTGTAGATGCCACCAACGAGCCCATGTTCGCCAAAAACTTGTTTTCGTTAAAAGGCCAACACTGGAGAGATATGAGATCAATCGTAGCCGGTTCCTTTACGAGCAGTAAAATGAAATACATTTTCAATACCATGGCGGAAGCTTCCGAGAATTTCGCCAAATATTTTGAAGATCATAATCAAGAAATTATTGAACTGGAAATGAAGGTAAATCAAAACTTAATGCTTCTTTTAAGGTGGACTTTCATTGGCATATTTTCTTCCGGTGAAGGTGGTCAAACTTCTCGTCTTTTTTATAGCGGATTTTCTAGGTCTGTGAAGAAAATAGTTGATTTCTACGATCACTAACCAGTCCATTACTTTTAAAACCTCACAAGACAATAAAAAATATTACAAATCCCTAAAAAAACTAAATTTTGTTGAAACTAACCTTCAAGAAACCTTTTAAAATTTTCCATCCCGGTTGCAACGGTAACGTATTATTTTAAATACGGTTATTATCCAAAAACAGCCAGGACCAAACTTAGCAACCTTAGAACTCCTTGAGGTGACGTCACACTAATGAAAATATTGAGTTAAGACATACGCTTTGGTCAATCTCTAAATGTAATGGCATCAAGCATGTTAAAGTAACTTTCTGTTGGTGGCGTAGTTGGGCCATTTTCAAAACATGTGTTCTGACTTGGTCACTCCTAATTGAAAAAAATGGATCTATGACGGATCTGATAACTTCCTAGCTAGCCTATTAGCACACGTCAAGTCAAGCCAAGATATATCAGCCAGCTTTTTGTAAATATCTTAGAAATTAAAGCTCATACGAACGCAAATTATCGAGCAAACTGTAATCCACTATATTCCGAAATTCGCATATTGATACGATGCTCCGTTAAAAAGTTAGCATTTTGTTAGTTTTTTAATTGTCAAAAAACTGTCATTAGCGTTAATAGATTTTGACCAAAATCTAATCAGCTCATTAGAGTGTTGAACACTATGACATCGGTGTATGAAAAGTTCAATTAGAGACCATTAAGAATATTTCTGGCAAAAGAAAAACATTTAGGGAAGGTACCTACCTACCTATTATAATAATTATTAGTTAAACATAAACCAAACATAAAAAAATGTACAACTAGTGAAAGCATCAACGTAAAAGCAAAGATAGTTAATATAATCCTCCTTGATTATATTAACTATTAACATTAACTATTAAGTTAACTTTTTGTCATAACCTTGGTAAAACTATACCTAAACCGATTTCTTAATAATTAAACGGGAGACAGAACAGTATATGGCTGATCACATGTTAAGCACTGACAATGCTTTGGCGTAGAAGGCGTTGTTGCCGGATTGTTAATATTTTCTTATTTTGATTTGCAATTGGCAAACATAACTTTTTGTCATTTTAAAATTTAAATAACATCAGGACTCCCGTGCCGCCCTTAATAGTGGTCTGCGACCCCCCCCCCCCCCCCCCAGGGGCGCGCCCCCCAGTTTGGGAACCGCTGCTCTAAAGTATCGTTATTTTTTTAGCGGACGAACCCTGCGCTGGGTGCCACATATAAGACTGAGTATAGTAAGCACAAAAAATTGGTCCAAAGGACAAACAAAAGGTTCTATCAAGACAAAATATCTCAATCAGACAACGCTTCAAAAACAGTGTGGTCTGTGGTTAAAGAAATCACAAAGGGTCAAGGTAATAAGCGAAATGATCAAAATTTTACAATTTGTGATGCTACAGGGAATATAATGCAGGACTCTAAATCAGTAGCAGATTATTTTAATAAATTCTTTACAGATTCACCTTTAAACATTGTGGAAAAAATTAAAAATAATAAAACCGGCACAATATCTCAACCAAACTGTCAAATGACACCTTCTAAAATGAGTCTTGTCCCGTTTACTGAGGGAGAAATCACGAATTTAATTTAAAACAAAATAAAAAATAAAAGATCCGCCCGGCCGGATGATATTCCTTCATATATGTTATACTTTAAAGTTTACTTTTAACTTTTTAAAAAACTTTATTTTGATTAAATACAATATAGGACTTAAACGTTATAATTGAACGTGTACTTAAGAACGATTCTAAAGAGAATAACTTAACATTACAATGATTTGAGTTTATATAAAGAAAATGTGCTGATTAAGCAATGGAATAATTCCTTAATATTCTAGATTTAAACTTCTTAGAACTAAAGTGCAATTCGGCAGGAATGCACGTGTTGTTTATTCCATGAGAGACGCAAGTCAGCAGAATGGTCGTCTTATCTTGAAAGGTTCTGAGAAATAAAGTGCTGATTCGGCTTGAATGCACGTGTTGTTTATTTCATGGGAAACGCAAGTCAGCAGAATAAGCTTCTTATCTGGAAGGTTCTCGGGTTTCATAGAAGGTTCTGGTTTCTTCTAAGTGTAGGCAGGATATTTTCATATAACAGCTCCCCTCTTTTTGAAAAAGTTGGCGTTATACGGCAACTTTTATTAAGATGATTGATTGATCATTAATTTTGCATTGGGTTCGATTTCTTCTTCGATTTGATCTTCGATGTGTATGCTAGGTCTTCTTCTTGGTAAGATATTCGATAAATTCCTAATTCTTTGTAGATTAGGTTTTGGAAATGGTGGAAAGTCATTACCATTATCATTATCGTTATTGGTATTATTGCCATTTCTTGTTCTTCGGCGTCTTCGACATTTGTTAATAATGTAAAGAATTACTAGTAGTACTATCAATGTTATTGTAATGATAGTAAACCAATCAATGTGTTTTTGAATGAATGGTTGATTGATCATTTTATCTAATTCTTCTGAATATTGGTTAAGATTATGTTGTGCAATATTCAGATCTTCGACGTTTATTTTGCTTAACTTTAATGGTTTTAGACCTTGAATTTTGTGGATTGCAGGCATATCTTTACAACAAGTATATGGAATATTGATTATTGGTGAATTTATTTCTTCGAAGGTACTTTCTTGTAGTATGGTTTCAGAATGAATTCTCGTACTCCCAATAAAAGCATTGCATGTTGATTTGAAACAAATTATACTATTGGTTTCAATTAATTTCGTAATTATTTCTTGATTCTTGCATTTAATATTGGTAGGTACTGGTTCTGACGTAGTAACTAGCCATTGATTTTCTTCAAGTGGTTGAACATTGTAGCCTTTTGCATAGAAGATGGTTGTTTGACATGTTTTCGGCAGCTGAGTTTGTTGCTTCAAAAGTTGAGCTTCACAAATAGCATCACTGTCGATGGGATACGGAAGTACTTTGGAACAGAGCTTCGTTCTTCTTTCGATGATCTTGCAGTGGTCCACGTTGTGGAAGGTGACGAAAAACATTGAATCATCGTCACGCGCAATAAATTTATTAATTGTTGATATAGTATGGTGAAGACCTGTTCGATTATCTAATATTGGTATTGGGTAAAGTCTGTATAAAGTATAAGTCGAAGGGTCTATAAGAGGTATTTTAAGAACAAATACTATTTTTGATTCAGTTTGAAAAGCACTAAGTTCAATTAAATTAATGTATTGGGCTACCGTTGAGATTGATATTGGTAAAGGCAAATTATTTTTTTGTAATGATCTTTTTCAAGGAATCTACCAAATCCGATGGTTTTATTATTGAACCATGCAATATTTTTAAACGTGCAAAAGTTACTGCGTTTAACGCGTCATTTAATGAATCTTTAATAAAGGTGTAACTTTCCATAAGCGATTCGCATAAATCTAATGCTTTTATTTGTGCTTCTGCATAGGCAGCGTTATCAGAAATCGAAGTAACTAAATATTGAATTAATTTAATATCATGATTAAACGTTTCTTCATCAATTTGTAATTTTTGTAAAGTCGTATTAAAACTTTTAATAACAGAGGTTGTTACTGAAATTTGTTTTTGCAATAATCTTTCAATATTTTTCTCATCAGTCGATACTTTATTAATACAATCATTAAAGTATTCTCCGTCTGATGCATCTAAATTTCCTGTAATAGATTTCCAAATAGTTCCGATGCCATTAAATATTCCACGTTTTTGCCTATATGATTTTTCTTTTGTATCCGAGATAAGTTCTTCGTATTTAATATTAACGTAATTAGAAATTTGTTTTAAAAGGCTAACATGCGTTTTAATTGCGATTTGAAATTTGCAATTTGATTATTATTGATTGAAAAGTGATTCATAAAGGTATCTAAAATTTTGTCGTTATGTTCAATTGCTTTCTTAAAGGGTAAAAGATCTTTGTAAACAACAAGTGTCCATTCATTATTAGAAATTCTGATAAGGGATTCTTCATGATAAAATAGTCCTAGTGTATTATTTATTGGTAATATTGAATACTGACTGGAAACGATTGAGATTATTCCCATTAATCTAAAATAAAAGATTTTTTATTTTATTCAAAGCACGGTTTTAACCTATCAAAATTAACTTTGGTTAATTGATTTGTTTGTGGGTTCTTAAGTGTTGCAGAATTACGATGTATTTCTAAAATTTCAAAAGGACCATTAAATAAGTTTTCTGATTTTGATTTGATTTGTGATTCTTTAAGCCAAACTTTGTCTCCTACATTAAATTCAGGGAGATTCTTTCGTACGTGTTCGTCGAATCGTTCTTTCGATTTTTGTTTCGATTGATCAGTTCTATTTCTAGCTAATTTGTAAAAATAGTCCATTCTATTATTTAAATCGCGTACATATTTAGATATCAATTGTTCTTGATTATAAAGCTTTTCGGGGGGTCTACTTGATGTATGTCCGAAAACGAGTTCGTAAGGGGTAAATCCGTGTGTTTTGTTTTTTGTATTATTATAGCAAATTACTGCGTATGGAAGAACGCTAAAACAATGATCTTCAGGGTTTTCTTGTTTATTGATTCTAATCATTTCGCAAAGGGTTGCGTGAAATCGTTCTAGTGAACCGTTTGACTGGGGATGTGCTACGCTAGAAAATGTTAAATTAACGTCGTATAGGGTACATAAATCTTTTAAAAGGGTATTATCAAATTCTTTGCCATAATCGCAATGGTACACCGAAATGTTGAAAAAATAGTAAAATAGTACTAACTACTGTACTTGCTTTTTTATCACTCATTGCGTAAGCTTGTGTAAATTTTGTTAGTTCATCCCGTACTGTTAACGCATAATTTCTAGTGGGGTATTCAAAAATATCGATATTGATTCGTTCAAAAGGGTGTACGTGGTGTTTCTGTTACAACGAAGGGTCTGCTTAGATTTTTACGAACAATTTTTACTTTTTGACAAGTTTCACATTTTTTTATGAAGTCTTCTACGTGTTTTGTTAAACCACGCCAATTATATTTTTCTCTAATGCGTCTAACTGTTTGATTTATTCCACGGTGTAGGTTGCTTTTTCCTAAGTGATAATTTTCTAAAATTATTGGGATTTCATCTTCGTCGGGGGTTGTTATTATATTTTGGCAAATTTTTAATTTTATGTCTTTATCAGAAAAGATGTAAGATAGCATCTCTAAAGTTGGTAAATCTAGATTATTTTCGATGCAGTATGTTTTGTTAATTTCAAATTTATTTTGGTCTTTAAAAAGGCAATAAAATAAGTGTTGTGAACAATCATCATTATCGAATGGTAGGGCTATAATAAAATATTTACGTTCTTTAACTGTTTTGCTAGAAACAATATTAATGTGTAATTCTTCAAGGTGGAATTCTTCTTCGAAAATATCGTCAATGATTTTGAAATGTAAATCTTCCATTTTGTTTTGTCGGAAAAAGGTTACTATTAATTTATTTGATTTATCTAATAATTGATCATTCGAGGTTTCGATTTTAGAATAATCAATCAGGGATCGCGTCTTGTAAAGTTCAACAAATCTGTTAAATTCATCTGTTATTTTTTGATCATCTTCTTCGTTAAAAACTGGTTCTGGATCGTCATTTTCGTTATTTGCAAAAATTTTGATGTTTGATTTAAAGTCTATACAGTCTTTGAAATGATTGATTTTTATCCGCGATAAAGCGTCTGCATTTTTATTGATTTTACCGGGTTTATGAATGATTTTAAAACTATATTCTTCTAATTTTAATCGCCAACGTGCTAATCTGCTACCGGGGTCTTTAATTGAAAGTAGCCAGGTTAGAGGTCTGTGATCGGTGACTATAGTGAATTTTCTACCAAAAAGGTAAGGTCGAAAGTGTTTTACGGACCATACTATTGCTAATAGTTCTCTTTCAATAGTGGAGTATTTAGTTTCTGCACTACAAAGGGTTCTCGATGCAAAAGCTATCGGAAGGTCTTTACCAATTGGACCTTGTGAAAGTACGGCTCCTATCGCAAATGCGCTCGCGTCTGTAGTTAAAATGAAAGGTTCTTCAAAATTTGGATAGATTAATATTGGATCAGAAATTAATGCATTTTTGAGTGTTTCGAAAGCTTCTTTACATTCTTTAGAAAAAATAAATTTTGTATCTTTTTGAAGAAGTTTTGTTAAGGGTTTTGAGATTTTCGCAAAGTTCGGTATGAATCTTCGATAATATCCGGCAAGTCCGAGAAATGATTTTACGTCACGAGGATTTTTTAATTCTGGAAAGTTTTGAATACATTTTACTTTATCAGGGTTTGGTTTCACTCCATTTTCGGTAATTAAATGTCCGAGGTATGCTACTTCTTTTCGTAAAAACTCGCATTTGTCAGGTTGAATTTTTAAATTTGATTTTCGTAATCTTTGGAAAACTTCGGAAAAACGTGAAATGTGTTCATGAATTGTTGGTGAATAAACAATAATGTCGTCCATATAAACTAAACAACGTTCATTTAGAATGCCTAATAAAATGTTATCCATCACACGTTGAAATGTGGAGGGTGCATTTTTTAAACCAAATGGCATACGAACAAATTCGTAGTGTCCATTTTCGACAGAAAAGGCTGTTTTTTGAATATCTTTTTGATCAATTTCAATTTGGTGAAAACCGGATGCTAAATCAAGTGTTGTAAAATATTGACATTTACCTAACTGATCTAATAAATCTGAACTATTTGGAAGTGGATATTTATCGTCAACTGTTACTTCATTCAGTTTTCTATAATCGATTACTACTCTCCATTTCTGTTTGTTAGAGGCGTCAAGTTTTTTTGGGACTACCCAAACAGGTGATGACCACGGGGAAATTGATGGTCGGATTATTTTTTGATCGAGCATTTTATTAATTTGTGTTTTTACTTCCTCTTTGTGTATTTGAGGGTACCGATATGATTTAGTAAAAATTGGATGAGCATTGTTGGTTTCAATTGTATGTTTGATTTCATTAGTGAAAGTTAATTGATCTCCTTCGATATAGAAAATGTCAGAAAATTCAAAACAAAGATTTGAAATTAGTTCTTTTTCTTCGTAATTTAGATGTTCTAGTCTTAATTGATTTTTAATAAGGTCGATTCTATCAATAAATTGGTCTTCATTGGTATTGAAATTCAAAATATCGTGAACACTTGGTATGGGTTCGAAAGACAAGTTGTTGAAATTTATTGTTTTAGGAATAGCATTGGGATTTATTACTGATGTATAAAATTCACCATTTTCGTTAATGTGGACTAGGGCGTTTGGTAATCTTACTTTTTCTATTTCTTGACTAATTAAAATTGCATCTGTGTTTTTTAAATTACATTTTAATTTAAAAACTTGTTCGGTTCGCGGTTCTAGAGATATTTGATTTTGAAAATTATTTTGATATATATTTATTCGCGGTTTTGGTATTGGTGGCGTTTTTTGATTTTGAATTAATCTTGGTTTAGGTATTGGTAGTATGGTTTGATTTATTTGATTTTGAATAATTTCGGGATTTTGTTCAAAAGTTTTTTCTGTTACTTGAATTAAAGGTATTGTTTTAAAATTGGTGCATAGCTGTTTCGAATTTAAGTCAATTACGCACTTGTAATGTTCAAGAAAATCCAGTCCTAATATTCCGTCAAATTCTATGTCTAAATTACAAATATAGACTTTTAGTGGATCGTCTTTAGCGAAAGGGATTAAAACTGATTGGTTGATTGGAATTTTTTCATCGGTTATTCCTTGTACTATTACATTTTCTGCAAATCGATTATTATAATTTTTGACTGTTTTTTCTTTAAATACTGAAATTCCTGCGCCGGTGTCAATTAAAAGTTTAAATTTATTTGTTGCGTCGTTAATATAAAAGAGATTTTTCGAGTTTAAGTTATGTAGATTGGTATTTACACGAATGTTTGTTCTGAGATTTGATCGATTGACATGTGTTGGATTTTCGTAGTAGTTTGTTCTAATTGGGTATCTGTTTCTTGAATCGATTGGGGTGGATGGTTTTGATTGGAAGTAATTTGAAAATTTTGGGTCTCTGGCGGCAAAATTTGATTTTGGTTTTCAAAATTTTGATATACTCCGGGTTGATTAAAATTATATTGACTTATGTCATTTACATATTGTTCTTCAAAGTTATTCGAAAATTCTTTTGAATAAGGATAATCATAAGTTGGTTGATAAATTTCATTTTCGTAATGAAACTGATTTTCATACTGAAAATTTTCAAAATTTGGATCATAAGGATCGAAATTGTCAAAATTGTTAAAATTTTCAAAATTTGGATCATAAGGATCGTAGTTGTCAAAATTATTAAAATATTCATCAGAATAGTTCACTACATGTGCTCTATGTTGTGGGGAATTGTAATTTGGATTTCTTTGAATTACTGATGGTCTAAAATTATTTTGTTGGTTTTGTGGTACAAAATTTCTAGACGTGCTTGGTTGATTTTGGGTAAAATTGGGTCTTTGAAAATTTTGGTTAGATTGTTGATTTTGATTTTGGGCAAAATTGGGTCTTTGAAAATTTTGGTTAAATTGTTGATTTTGATTTGTGTAGACCGGTGGTCTCTGTACAAAAGTACGGCATTCACTTGCGTGATGACCTAAACGATTACATTTAAAACATTTTTGTGGTTGAGAGGGTATTCTTCGCGATTGAAAATTATTTTGTCTATTTTGTGTGAGATTATTTGAAACATTGGGTCGGTTTGGAGTTTTTTGTGTTTCAAAATATGAAAGTTGTAGTTCGCGTCTTATTCTTACTTGGGCTTCAAGTAAATCTTTTGGATTGCTAGCACGGACAATATGACCTATGCGCGATTCTAAACCTGTTAAAAGCGTATTTAATGCCATAGAATCTATAATTTGGATTTGTGCATCTTTTTGAAGCATATTTAAATTTGATTTTTGAATACAAGCGTGCATTTTTGAATTCATGACTTGTAATCTATTGAAAAACATTAAAGGTGATTCGTTTGTTTGTTGTTTGAGTCTTTGTAGATCTTGAATTAATGAAGAAAGGTCTCGCGTATCCCCATAATATGTTGTTAATAATTGTTTAATTTGAATCCAAGAAAGAGGATTTCGAGAGTTTACCAATTGTGCGGCTTTTCCTTTTAATTTATTTTTAATGTGTATGACCAATAAATCGCGTTGATCTCCGACGGCCATGTTATAAGCACAATCGCAAGCATTGATAAAAGTTCCTAAAAATATTTGATCTCCATCGTATTCAGGGATTATTGAGAAAATTTCCGATAAACGATAAGGTTCAACCTCAACTATAGGTTGGTTTGTTGGTACGTTTGCTGGTTGGTTATTACGAGGTTCAGTCATTTTGAATGGTTTTTGTTTTCTTGTGTTTTAAAACTTAAATTAAAACTTTTTTAGATTTTGTTTCTTAAAACTAAATTTTATTTTTGACTTCTTTTAAATTAAAAATTTTTCTTAAAAATTCAAAATTGTAAAAGTCAGTGTTAGAAAATCGAACAGATTTTTCAAAATATCAACTTATTTGAAAAAAAATAAAACGTGATGATTCAATTGTCTTACTCACAAAAGCTTTAGCTGGACCATTTGTCTCCACGTGTTCGGCTACCAGGGGCTTCACTGGGTGTTCCTTCCGTATCCGTTGGTTGCGAGGACGCTTGGTTCGTTGCTGTCTAGCTTCTTGGTTGCTTGTGTAACTTCTTAGTTGCTATGTAACTTCTTAGTTGCTATGTAACTTCTTTGTTGCTTGTGTAACTTCTTGGTTGCTGTAGATTCTTGATAGCTTAAAGAGCTGGAGCTTCACCACTCGCGAATTAGAATACTCGTGTTTTCGCTTGTGTCAAACTATCCGTACGACTGCGCCAAATGTTATACTTTAAAGTTTACTTTTAACTTTTTAAAAAACTTTATTTTGATTAAATACAATATAGGACTTAAACGTTATAATTTAACGTGTACTTAAGAACGATTCTAAAGAGAATAACTTAACATTACAATGACTTGAGTTTATATAAAGAAAATGTGCTGATTAAGCAATGGAATAATTCCTTAATATTCTAGATTTAAACTTCTTAGAACTAAAGTGCAATTCGGCAGGAATGCACGTGTTGTTTATTCCATGAGAGACGCAAGTCAGCAGAATGGTCGTCTTATCTTGAAAGGTTCTGAGAAATAAAGTGCTGATTCGGCTTGAATGCACGTGTTGTTTATTTCATGGGAAACGCAAGTCAGCAGAATAAGCTTCTTATCTGGAAGGTTCTCGGGTTTCATAGAAGGTTCTGGTTTCTTCTAAGTGTAGGCAGGATATTTTCATATAACATATATTTAAAAAATTGGTTTTCAAATCATGTGTTCCAGTTTTGACTCAATTAATTAACAGCAGTCTTAAGTCTGGAGTATTTCCTAATGAACTAAAAACATCAAAAATCATTCCTGTATTTAAAAAAGGGGACACAAAAATGGCCGAAAATTATCGTCTCATTGCACTGACATTTTGTTTTTCAAAAATCTTTGAGTACGCTATGCTTGATAGGTTGCTGTTGCACCTCACAGAAAATAATATTTTGTCACCTAAACAGAATGGTTTCAGAGCTGGTAAATCCACATCTGGTGCTATACTTTCATTCCTCTCAGATATAGTAGATAAACTTGAAGAGGGAGAACACCCTGTTGGGATCTTCTGTGATCTGAGCAGGGCGTTTGATTGTGTTGACCACGACATGATGTAGCCTTTGACTTATTTTCTTCGTTTTTGTCTAATAGAAAGCAATATGTACAGATTGATAAGGCATATCATCCAGTTAGGTCTGACGAGCTTGATGTCAGTGTTGGAGTTCCCAAGGGTCAATTCTTGGCCCTGTCTTGTTTATTTTGTTTGTAAACCCACTTTTATCTGACATCATTTATAGCCTTCTCACAGCTTATGTTGATGATAATCATGATGATCAGAAGAGTCAACAAATAAAGCTCTTAAAGAACTAAATGACTGGTTTAATGGCAATAACCTTTTTTTAAACTTGGAGAAGACTCATTTTATCGTCTTTCATACAAGTCAAATTCGTAAAAGTCTGGATATTGATGTTCGTTGTCAAGATACAAAACTTGTCAGAGAAAAAAAAGTTAAAATTCTTGGCGTCATTATTGACGATACTCTTTCTTGGGAGGAGCATTGTAGGGTTTTGTCTCCCAAGCTCCCCTATTCGAAATCTAAAATCCATATTAGATACAAAACAGTTAATTTCTGTATATTATTCTATGGTACACTCCCGTCTTCTGTATGGCATTCAGTTTTGAGGGGTCTCCGCTTTTATAGATGGTGTTTTTAAATCTCAAAAACGAATTATTCGATGTATAGCAGGTGTTGCAGGCACCACATCATGTTTACCCTATTTTAAAAAATTTCAAATTTTAACTGTCCCGTCTATTTTAATTTATGAGGTTTGTGTTTATGTGTTTAATAATAAGGATTCCTTTTTAAAAAATAATACCTACCATAGTTATAACACCAGAAATAAAGACGAGTTGTTAATTCCAAAGAATCGTCTTAGTAGGTCAAAACCAAAGGTCAAAACTTTTTATTTAAAATTTAGGACTAAAGGCTTTTAATAAAATATATATATATATATATATACAGTGAAACCTCTCCTTGAGGACACCTCTATTAAGCAGACACTCCCTTTAAGCGGACAAATTTTTTGGAACCAAGCTTTTTACTATTTCTTTACATGTAAAATTTCCTCCTATAACCGGACACTCTAATAACCGGACGCGGACAATTTTTTTTGGTTAAAAAATTTTGAAACCTCTCTTAACCGGACGCGAACCTCTGACAACGGGACGGAGTGCTGCATGACATGGGCATCAACATTATGTAGTATGTTGGCAACAACGCACTCTGCAGCCGGGGAATTACCTCTTCCCGTTTTAATGCGGACACTAAATACTTCTGTCGTATTTGCAACATATTTTATTCGGCGGGGGCGGGACTGCTGTGTTTTATTCTTATTGTTCAATTGGGTACCTAGTAATAGATCTCTTTGAAATAGTGCCTAGTAAAAAACTTCTTAGTTTACGTGAAAAAATGGAAGTTGTTACCGTTTCGGAGAAGGAACATCTATCAGCACGAAAGATCGCTGAAAAATTTAATATGGAAAAAACTCAAGCAGCGGAAATTGTTAATAAATATATATTACAATTTCGCAGATCCCTCTCATAAGCGGACACCTCCAATAAGCGGGCAAAATCGACGGAACCGTGAGTGTCCGCTTATGGGAGGTTTCACTGTATATAATATAAATATATTAAGTATTTAATTTTTAAAGTGTTTTTCATGTAAAAAGTGTGACTGTCTTTTTAAAACTGATGTTGACATAATGTAGTGTGAAAATGTGAGTGAATGGTGAGTATTTTTTATTTTTATTTGTGTTTTAATTATTTAGTTTAATTTATATTTTTTCTCTAAAACTCTAAAAAATAATTGCTCAGAAAACAAATATCCAAAAGCGTTGTTTCCTTTCCTTTTAGTTTCTGATGAAGGTCTTTGGACCGAAACGTCAATAAATGTGAATCCGTATTTGCTAGTTTTATTAGAACCACATCCCCAAGAAACCAACAAAACTAAATATATATATATATATATATATATATATATATATATATATATATATATATATATATATGCTCAAGCTTAATAAATCCGGAGGGGTTGAAAGACCCCCAAAAAATAAATGTTGCCACCTTTTTTGACACATGACCACATTATATGAAAAACTAGCAACATTGGATGAACTTTCCACATAATTTTCCGACAAGCCACATCTGACTCAGGAAACTTGATCTGAAGAAAATTATTTTAATATGTTGAATCTACAACGAAAGAAAGAAATAATTCTGATTCTGAAATATAAACCACGTTTTTGACATTTGTCCATCTACAAAAAACACATTTTATAGACTCCTATCCTGATCATAAAAAAATATTTAAAAAATTAAACTAAACGTTTTATAGGGGTAGAAATGATAATTAAAAAATATTTTAAAAATTAAAGTAAACATTTTCACTTTCCTAGCCCGCGCAGCAATGACTAGAGGAGGTAATGTTTTCGACAAAAATGTTTTTTAAGATAACGCCGAAAATGTGTTATTTTGGTGTATTTTGATCTTAGCAATATCGTCGTGAACCGTGTGTGTGTATGTCTGCCGTAACACTATAGCTCCTAAACCGATGAGCCGATTTTCATGAAACGTTTTCCTCAATAATTTATGTTATAACTAAAAAATAGATATTAGCCAATGCTGTAAAGAGCTGATTAGATTTTAGCCAAAAAATAAATTACGTTTTCCTCAATAATTTATGTTATTTACTAAAAACTTCGTAGGAGCTTCCGTTTCTAAGATATTTACAAAAACTATTTTCATGGCTAATATACATGGCTGATATAGCGTGGCGTTCACTTGGAGTGGGTTAGGAAGGTATCAGATCCATGATGGATCCATTTATGAGATATTAACAAAAATCGTTGTTTAAGAGAAATAGCGCTTGAACGAAATAAAAATTTTAAAACATGGTTACTAGTCAAAAATTTTCAGCCCTGCGATCAAAACGTAACCCTATGGCTATAGTTTGCCCAAAGACTGATGTTGCCTAAAAATATGGTTTTGTTATTGGCCCTCTTACCATTTCTTAAAATTAAAACAAAAAACTATTATCTAGAATCAAACGGTACTTGGCCGATCCGTCTTTCTTGGCACAGTGCTGCCACTCAATTATTTAAACCGTTTACTATACGCGATTTACGAAACCACATTTTTACACACACGACAAAATGTTCCATAAAATTTCAATGAATGGTCAGATCTTGATGAAATTTTATATAAATATAATTCTTAAAAAAATATCAATTGAAAAAAAAATAAACTTGGTCAAACTTCAAAAAAAATCCACTTGTCACATCCCACGTTCTATGACATTTTATACAAAGTTAATTTTTATTTTTTATATAGTTATAGCTACGACTGTGAGCTATGCTTGCTCAAAAAGAGATCACAATAATGCATGGAATAACATTGAGAAACAATCAAAACTATTTAACCGGAAAGAGAAACACATTATAGACTTTCATTATATTCAAACAGCAAGCTTTTTTTTATCAGTGTATTGAAATAAAATACAATAAATGATTTTGTTTTTAGGAAACATACAGAAAATTCACCAATGACGTAATAGCAAGGGCAGCATTCGGGATTCTAGTTGATTCATTTAAAAATCCCAAAAACGATTTCTACCTTATGGGAAAAGAACTCTTTAATTTCAAAGGACTTAGACAACTGAAATTCTTCTTCCGATTCTTCGCCCCTAAACTGTTTAGGATCCTTAAACTGACCATATTTCCAAAAAATATTTACAACTATTTTCAAGGAATCATAAATGAAACAATTGAGGTGCGTGAAAAGAACAAAATCGTAAGACCCGACATGATTAATCTTCTTTTGGATATTAAACACGGGGTGAAACAAACTGAAGAAAAAGTGGACATTGACACTGGATACGCTACAGTTGAAGAATCAGATATTGTAAAAACAAACAAGAAACAAACCCTGGCAGCTATTGACAACGAATATATAGCTTCACAAGCTTTGATGTTCTTCCTGGCTGGATTTGATACTGTCTCAACTGGTAAGCAGCACTAAATTTACATGGATCAAAGGGCTGAAGGTGGGTCGGAGAGAGCTAATCTCTTTGCTAGCTTTTTTAGTTCAGTTTACAGCTCTCATAATAATATAGTGCAAATAGCATTTGAGAAGGCCAATATTTCTCCAATGTTCAATATTAACAATTTAACTATCGGAATTGGTGAAGTTTTTGATAAACTAATCAATACTGATATAAGTACAGGCCCTGGTCCAGATGATGTTCCACCTCTGCTAATAAAACACTGTATTTTTTCCCTGCCTCTCTTACATCTGGCGAATTCCCATCAAAGTGGAAACACAATTTTCTAGTTCCCATACATAAAAACTCTGGAAAGAGAAATGATGTGGATGGTTATAGGCCTGTGACCCTATCACCTCAATTTTTAAAGATAGTGGAGAGCTTAACTACAGATTTTCTTACAGAAAAATTTAAAAATATTATTTGTACAAACCAGCATGGTTTTACATCTGGTAGGTCGGTAACAACTAACCTAGTTCTTTATGAGTCGACTCTGGCCAGGGCCTTGGTGAGGAGTGGGATGGTGGATTCTATATACACTGACTTTTCCAAGGCCTTCGGCAGAGTGGATCATGATCTGTTGATGATGATTCATATATAAGTGGGCCTTGCAGCCCTTCCACTGCGACCACTAGTGGGTCTATTGTGGCTCACTTTTGAGAGGTTTCTCACCACTGTATGCCTAATCCTCCAAAAAGGTTAGCTATCAGTTTGGGTGAGACACTGTTCCGATCTTCTGAATCAATCTGAGGTTTACCGAAGGTGTTTTGACGTAAACGTGCAATGGCCGGACATTCGCACAGTACATGTCTAACTGTTTCGTCATCCTCCATACAGAGTCTACATTCGATCTCTTCTGTTATTCTCATTCTGTGCATGGGTACTCTTAGTCGACAGTGACCCGTAAAAAGTCCAGTCACTATACGGATGTCTGGTAAGTCCAATGATATTCCTGGCTCTCTTCTGACAAGGTTTAATGAACTCTTTAGAGTGAATAAAATCTATATGTTTGTGGCGGATTCATTTTACAAACACAACTTTTTCTGGGTATTACGCCACTAGTAAGGAAAAATTATTTTAAAAAATTATAAAAAACCACTGCGTTTCTCCTAGAAAAATAAAAATCACTAATTTGTCAGTGGCTTTCTATAAAAATAAATAGTTGCCTAGTAAAACCTAAACCACTTATCTTTTAATTGAATTTGAATACGCTACGTTTCGATTGCCAATCTACAATCGTTTTCAAGCTTTTTATTTATATTTTCTCTCAAAATCTTAAATGTTTCTTGTTCAAATATATTTTTTATTATTATATCGTTGACAAATTGTCAATATTCTGAAGTTTATCAAAAACAATTGACCAATCTAAACAAAACACAAGGTAACATGATACTATTTCAAGACATTATGTCAGTCAATGTTGTTTTCAAATTTGAAAATAAACAGAACAGGGTGACTCATTAAAACTAGAATCAATAAGGTCTCTTTTTTATAACCATTTAGAAATTTTTACAAAATTATGATCATTGTGGGATTATATTACTATTATATCAAAATCTATTTAAAACAGTAATCAGAATTTCATTACAGTATTAATTAATTTTGAAAAAACCTTTTTGCAAATCTTGTCTGAGAATAGGAAGCCAAGCTTTACTTATATCTATAGAAATACTTGAAAGACAGTTATCTTCATTTAAATAAATACATGCTGATTCTTTTAATTTTCTTTTAATGTCATTAGATTCTTTTTGTAAAATTATTGTTTCTCCCCATTTAATTCTATGATTACTCTCAAAAGAATGCTGACAAACTCTGAATTTCTCGTAATCACCCCTTCTCAAATTATATTTATGTTCATTAACTCTTACTTCAAGTGGCCTAGAAGTTTCACCTATATAAATTTTACCACATTCACAAGGTATTTTATAAATTACATTTTTTGAATTCTGCTCTTCATTTATTGGTTTTGTTTTTGTTAGAATAGATCTAAGTTTATTTTCTGTCTTAAAAACTGTTTTTATATTATAATTATTTGCTATTCTCCTAATTTTGTCTGATATACCTGGTATATAAGGAATCAATAATTTTTTAGTATCTAAATCAATTATATTAGCATTTCTTCTTCTAGGAAACTCTATTCTATGAAAACAATTTTCAACAAAATTTATAGGATAGGAATTTTTTATTAAAACTTCTTTAATTAATTCTTTTTCTAATAAAAATCTGTTATTATCAGAACAAATTATCTTTGCTCTATCAAATAAACTTTTAACAACACCTCTTTTTATTATAGTAGAGTGATTTGATTTAAAATTTAAATATCTATTAGTATGTGTTGGTTTTCTATATACAGAAGTTTGAAAAGTATTTTGTTTTTCAATAAGTACATCTAGAAATGGAAGTTTGTTATCAGTTTCTTTTTCTAATGTAAATTTAATAGTACTTTCTTTGTTATTCATAAAATATAGAAATTCATTTAGTTTGTTTTCATCATAAGGCCAAATACTAAAAATATCATCAATATATCTAAACCAAACTATGGGTTTATACTGATATTCTTGCAAAATATTATTTTCAAAATCTTCCATAAAAATATTACTCATTAAAGGAGAAAGTGGGGAGCCCATTGCCATGCCAAAATCTTGTTGAAAAAAATCATTTTGCCATTGAAAATATGTAGTTTTAATACAAATAGTAAGTAACTCTAAAATTGCATCAATATTTAAATTTCTTCTTTCTCTTAAACTTTGATCATTTTCTAAACGATTTCTTACTATTAAAAGGGTTTTATCTACCGGAACATTAGTGAAAAGACTTACAACATCAAAGCTTACCATTAAATGATTATTATTAAACTCAATCTCAGATAATTTCTCTAAAAAATGTTGAGAATTTCGTATGTAAGAATTAGTGTTATTCACCAAGGGATTTAAAATGTTTAATAGATATTTTGCTAATTTATGACATGGAGAATTCATACTACTTACTATTGGTCTAAATGGAACATTAGGTTTATGTATTTTAGGTAAGCCATAGAAATGAGGTGGTTTGCTATAATGAGGAACTAACTGAGAACGTTCTCTATCTTGAAAACAATTTTTATGCTTATATAAATTCATTAGCAACTTCTTCAGGTAAGCTTTTTGCTACTTCTTCAATACCTATTACAAAATCTAACCTATTAGGATTTTTTGGGGGTAAAGCAAAATTTAAACCTTTTGAAAGAAGAGATTTTTCTGAAACTGTTAAAACTTTGTCTGACATATTTATTACTGTACGTTCTAATAAGTTATTATTAATATTAAAATTCAGTTGATTTTCTAATTGTTCATTTCTTAAATTAATAAATTTATTTACGTGAATATTTTTTTGTTGGTTAAAATGAAATAAGTAACTATTATAGCAACAATTTAAAATATATTCATCCAGTATTGTTGGAAGCTGTTCTCCATCCATCTCATCATCATGATCTGTTGCTGGAAACTTGTTAAGATTCATATCTCTTATCTTATTAATGTCAGTTCCGGAGTTCCACAAGGAGGACACTTAGCTCCTTTGTTATTTAATGTATTCATTAATGATGTCAAATTTTTTGTTTACGGGATGGCGCTGTTTGCTGATAATATCAAGTTTTTTAGGATTCTAAAGATTTAAGTCGTCTCGAAATATGGTGCAGAAAAAATAGAATGCATCTAAACATTTCTAAATGCAAGTATATTCAATTTACACGTAGCTTAGCTCCACCAATCCTTTCTTATTTCATAGGAGGATCCGTCATTGAAAAAGTGAACACTATAAGACCTGGGTGTGCTTTTTGATAGCAAATTTTCATTTGTTGACCATGTGGAGTTTGTAACTAATAAAGCATATAAAATGCTCGGGTTTCTTAAAAGACATACTGTGATATTCGCAGAGAATTTGACGCGTCGATGGTGCACGGACGGGGCGTGCGAAAAACGCCATTCGCGAAAGGACGCAAGGAGCAAGAGTTGCTCAAGATTTTGTGCCGTGTTGTGCTCGTTAATTAGTGTCTACATGTGGATTGTGCTGTGTTTATTATTGTCCGGATCCTGGACCGATTATCTGCGAGATCGTTGAAGTCGCTATCATTTGGTGGCATTGGACCTAATCGGAACCTGTATAATTGGTGAGAAACAAGTCCCTATTTTTTATGTCCTGTTCAGACACTATAATATGGCGACGATTGGAGAAAATCACTTCTAGAATAAATTGAAGCGCAAATAGTCGATGACGCTCGTTTCTGAACATAGTCCGTCGCACAAAGCCCCATTTGTAAACATAAGGGGCGGGTCCAAGACTACGTTCGAGAACACAAAAAGGTCAACCTCATTACGATCTCTCTCTATACCACCTAATCCTCAAGCAGTCTCTCTCGCTGGAGTTTGGATTTCGTAAAACTTTGCGCTACGTTGACAAATTTATCTAGAAATCTAGGGTTGCGGGAATAAAGCAAATATTATCCAAGATGGCGGCAAAACCATTTTCAGAATTTAATCAAGAAATCCACGATTGGTGCATCTATTTGGAACAACTAAAAAAATTTTTCGTGGCAAATAAAATAGTCGATGGATCTTTAAAAGTAGGACAACTTTTGAGCATGATAGTAACTGAACCATACAAACTGTTATGTAACCTCTGTTTCCTCAACTTACCTAAGGAGAAGCAATATTAGAATTAGGTGAATTGTTGACAAACCAATACGCGACGCAGATAATTTTTTGGCGAGAACGCCGTCGCAGAATGGTATGCTAGGTTGAGAAGTTTGGCGATGAAATGCCAATTCGGTGATAGGCTGACAAAAACACTAAAAGACAGGTTCGTAACACGGGTAAAGTGCGGCCCGGTATTCGACCGACTTGTGAGGTGGACGACTCGTAAACTTTAGATGACTACCTGAAGCTAGCAATGCAGAAAGAAGATTCAAAGAAAATTCAATTTATGTGTGATGTTCATTATGTACGAAATGATAAAACAACTTTGAGAAAGTCCTCAGATTCGAAAAGACGTGGCAACATCGGTAATAGTCGACCGAGCATGTCCTACGGGCAAACATGGCGGCTCAAATCGAAAGAAACAAGAAAAACGATTATCGAAATTCAAACAGGAATAAAGCATGTATGGCTTGCGGGAAGACTCGCCATAATTATCGTTTATGTAAATATAAATCATACACATGCCAAACGTGTCAAAGGAAAGGCCATTTATCACGTGTTTGTCCCAGTAAAAATCTGAATTACGTCATAGAAATATCAGACTCCGACAGCGAAAGCGACCATGTTCAAAATGGTTGCCGAAAAGAACGAAATCGCAATTACAATTAGAACGTGTTTTACCATAGACAAAACAAATAATTTCGTGGATTCAGCGAACATTCAAAACAAAAAACATGACTTCGAAATTGATTCGGGGTCCCAAATTAGCGCGATTTGCTACCGCGCATATGAAAAAGATCTATCTATCTATCTTTGTTAATGCAGGATAAAAATCTAATCAATGGAGCAACGTTTGTGTCCTTGGGCTATATTTATGTCACAATAACGTATCAAAACAAAACAAAAATTATTAAACTCTACATTATAGAAAACGGCAGCGGGAAAATTTTAGGCCGCGACTTTTTAGAAAAATTCGGTTCAGTTCGGTTCATATCACTTTAAAAATGTGCAACAATATTTCCTTGTCGGGACAAATAGAAGTTGAGGAGTTAATAAAAGATTACCCATCTGTATTTTCAAACTAAATTGGATGAGAGTATGCCTAAATATCAATACAATTAAAACCAAATGATGTACCAGTTTACTGTAAACCTAGACCAGTTCCATTGGCCTATAGAGAAGCAACGGACAAAGAAATTGACAAACTTCTAAATCAAGGGATTTTAGAGCCAGCTGACACCACTGAATGGGCAACACCCCTGGTACCAGTAACCAAGTCAGATGGGGGCCTTAGATTATGGGGAGATTTTTCAAAAACAGTGAATCCATTTTTGGTTCCAGAACTGTACCCAATATCTACAGCAAATGAGATATTTTTCAGGCTACATTGACAACGACCTTGGACATGAACCACGCATATAATCAATTTAAGTTGGACGACTCAGCAAAGGAACTTTTAAGATGGTCCACACATCGGGGCATCATAACAGTAACCCGAATGCCTTTTGGCATTTCCCCAACCAGTGGTAAGTGTCAGAAATACTTAGAACAACTTTTTATGGTCATGAAGCATGTTGCAAATTTCCAAGATGATATAATAATTACTCGAGTTGACAAAAATGATCATTTAAAGAATTTAAGAAATGTCCTTCAGGCTGGACTGACGCTTTGTCGTGACAAATGCAAGAAAAAGTGGTTTACCTTGCGCACGAAATCTCGAGCTCGGGAATTAGCAAAACAAAAGACAAAGTGGAAGCAATATTAAAAGCAGAAAACCCGAAAAATGTACGTGAAGTGAGATCTTTACTTGGCAGCATAAATTTTTATGCTAAATTCATCCCAAATTTATCAAATATCCTGTATCCCATACACAACTTACTAAAAAAAATGTTAAATTTAGCTGGAATGAAGCTAAATTTAACATTTAGACATTAATAAAATAAAGGACATTATGGCGCCAGATCAAATATTGACCCATTTTTACTCTAAAATGCCAATAATCATCGCTACAGATGCATCCGAACATGGAATAGCTGCTGTGATGTCCCATAGAATGGAAACAGGAGAAGAGAAACCTGTCTGTTAATTGTCAAGAACACTAGAAAAAAGTGAAGTAATATACTCAACAATACACAAGGAAAGACTTGCGATATACTGGGCAATATCTAAACTGTCTCAGTAACTTATAGGTCAACATTTCACTTTAAGATGTGACCATTTGCTATTAATATCACTTTTCGGGAAGGACAGTGGTATTCCGAGAATGCATGCTAACCGGCTTCAAGCATTTTTGTGTGGGTTTAGCTACTCAATATAGAGTACAGCGTGTCCCATTTTCGATAGGATTAAATTGGAAACTCGGTTATTATTAAAGATATTGATATTCTGATTGCACCTTACCGTGCTCTTTTTTTACTACTACTATGTCGGTTTAGAACGTTTGTCTACGTTGTCCGACGCCTATTCTCCACCTCCTTCGATCCTGACAATCATCCTCTGTCAGATTTTTTTGACTCATTGATCTTTGGATTGACTGTTGCCATTCTAGTTTAGGACGCCCTCTTTTTCTGCGCCCTATTGGTTGCCATTCTAGGACCTGCTTTGGTAATCTTTCGTCGTTCATCCGTTGTACATGGCCGTACCATATCAGTTGCCTTCTAGTGATGTCATCCGTTATGCTTCCCTCGATTCCCATTCTTTCTTTTATGATCTCATTTCTTATTTCTTTTTTTAAACTCTTAAAAATGGTGTAATCAGATGTTTGCTATACCTTGTAGTTTCGCTCATACAGGAAGTTTTTGAAAAAATGGCATTTTTAATAATTTCTTATATTTCGCTTATTTTACGAGATATTTTTATTCTGTAAAAACTTTTCTATGGCAACTTTTTTAAAGGAAAATAATGACGTTGTCAGTTTTTTAAAATATTGTTTAGTTTTTGAGATATGGTATTTATCATAAAAAAAATAAATATGGACCTGTATTTTTTTTATCACTATTTTGATTAGCTTCATGCTATTGTTATCACAAAATAATAAAAATTTAATATTTTTTTTGCTTTAAGATTTTTAAAAAAATTACTAATTTAAAAAAAAAATTAGTCCGAACCTGGAAACTTCCAACATAAATATAAATTAAAAATTGCTAGTTGAACGATTTTTAGTTTAACTGTTTTCTTCTTAGCAAATTAAAATGGTTTTACGTTAATTTAAGGATTTATTTGAAACAAAGTCTACGACAAATACAAAAAAAATTAACGAATTACAAAAAATAATAACTTATTTTTCTTTAATGGTCTAAATGTTCAAACTGATTGCCATTATGTGTGAGACATTGTTGGCATTTTTGAGTAATTTTTCTTAACGCATTTTGCTTAATAATATTTCTGCCGTTTAAATCTTGGGATTTTGTTGTTTGAATAAAGCAGTCAAAAATATTACATTTTTCAAAATCTGGATATAGTCAATTTCTAGCCATTTTAGAATAATTTTGAGTGAGCTATTGTTTTTCCATGTTGAAGTAACTTTCATGAGTTGCGGTGCTACCATCAAATAATTTGGTTTTTTACTTTATTTATAAATCTTTTAATTAACTTTTCAAAAAAGATAAACTAAAAATCATCCATTACGTTGGAAATTTCCAGGATTGGACTAAAATTTTTTAAAGAATGTATTAAATATTTTTTTCAATCTTAAAACAAAAAAATATTAAAGTTTTCTCATTTTAAGATAATAATAGCATGAAACCAATCAAAATAGTAATAAAAAAAATCCAGGTCCGTATTTAATTTTATTATGATAAATACCATATCTCACAAACTAAACAATATTTAAAAAAACTGACAACGTCATTATTTTGCTCTAAAAAAAGTTGCCATAGAGAGGTTTTTCCAGAATAAAAATATCTTGCAAAATAAGCGAGATACAAGGAATTATTAAAAATGCAATTTTTTCAAAAACTCCCTGTATTAGCGAAACCACGGGGTATAGCAAAAATCTGATTACACCATTCTTAAGGGCTCAAAAAAAGAGCACGGTATGGTGTGATCAGAAAATCGATATCTTTAATAATAACCGAGTTTCGCATTTAATCCCATCGAAAATGGGACACGCTGTACAGTCAACTTTGGATATAGTGAACTCGAAGATTGCACGGAAACTGGTTCGCTATATCCGAGGTTTACTATAAGCAGACATATAGACTATTATATACTTAAGTAAAAAAATTTTTGGGTATTTTGAACGGGGTTTGCTATAAGCGAGAGTTCAATATAAACGGGTTCGCTATATGCGAACTTCACTGATATCAGAGGAAAAGAAAATCATTTGACAGATTTCCTTTCTCGCTCCCCAATGTAAGCTTTACCAGAAGACTTAGTAAAAAAAGTAAATTTCATAGATTACACAGAAAAATGTGAGACATGGCCAATAAACAACACACAACTTCAATAAGAAACAAAAAAGGACAGTGAACTACAGGAGGTACAAAGGATTGGTAAAAAGGAAGGTAAGATTGATGGAGGAAGACTCATGGAGAACCCCAGTCCAACATAAGTTTAAACCCTACTACCATCAAAGGCATGAACTCATAATTGAAAATGGCATTCTATGTTGGGAAAATAGAGTAATAATACCTCAAAAATTAAGAAAAGAAATGCTTAAAATGCTTCATGGGGCGCATTTTGGAATTTACAAGATGAAGGCAACTGCAAGGAGTTTTGTATACTGGCCAAAAATTGAAGAGGACATAGAGAAGATAACTCTGACATGTGAACCATGCTTAATGCATAGAGACAATCCACCCAAGACAAAACTCACCCCCTGGCCTGTGGAAAAAGAGCCGTGGAGCAGAATATGTATAGATTTTTGTGAATTGCAAGGGAAAATTTTTTTAATAGTGATAGATGCATTCACCAAATGGATAGAGGCCCTTATGGTGAAAACAATGCACACCAATGAGACGATTGAAAAGTTGAGAGACATTTATGCAAGGTTTGGTTTACCAAAAGTAGTACTCGGTGATAACGCAAGCATGTTTAAATCCCATAAATTGAAGGAATTCCTGACACAAAATTCAATAAAACATGTGACTTCCGCACCCCAAAACCCTGCATCCAATTCAGGCACTACACATACACAGGACTTTACATCTATAAATGCAATTCTAGTATTGTATTTTGCTTTTGTTCGCCGCCATTTAGAAAGTCATGTCATTGTATGGTCGCCCTATTATCAAGTTAACATTAACAAGCTGGAAAAAATTCAACGTAAGTTTGTTAGGTATATAGCATTTAAATTACGGATTTCTTTTGATTTTATTAATTATCCTGAGATTTACAGATAGCTAGGGTTTTAGTTTTTGAAGGAGAGGCGAAAAAACTTTGAAGTAATATTTGAATAGAAAATCTTAAATGACATAATTAAGTGTCAAGATCTTTTGGCCATACTAAATATTAATGTCTTTGTTTGAAACTCGTAGACAATGATTGTGTAGAAATAAAATTTCGGACTTCCATTGTCTTTATTTATTTTAAAACACGACGTTTCGGTTAGTAAGTATCTCTAACCGTTATCAAGTGTAAACTAAACAATCTAGTCTCTAGGCTATATATATACTACTTGGTGTGCAGTCAGGTGTGACGGCCCGCCCCCTTTTTAATCCTAAGATGCCTGTTTTCCTTAAGGAGTGGTTTCCATATGTTTGGTATGTCCGTGCTTGGTTGACTGAAAACTTCTTTATTCTGCATTATAAACGCGGCTTCAATAAACTTTCGTTTTCGCCAATGCGGCTCCTTATGTAAAACTTTAGCTTCTGACCACTGAATCCTGTGATCATTTGATCATGCATGATCTGCTAAACCGGATTTTTCAATATCCCCTAATTGGGTACTTTTTAGATGTTCATTTACTCTAACCTGAAGAGGGAGTTTCGTTTCACCTACATATGATTTACCACACTCACACGGGATTTGGTAAATACATTCCTTATTATTTGAGGGATTGTCTGGTTTTGTTTTAGTTACAAAACTTCGTATCGTACTTCCCGAAGAAAATACTGTTTTTATATTATAGTGTTTAGCTATTCGTCTTATGTTTTCTGAAATCCCTTGAACATATGGAATGTTAATAAAACCTAACGGATTATTATTTTGAGAATTTGGTACATTTAGTTTGTTTTTAATTTTAAATATCGTTGAGTTTATTAATTTCTCGGAATAACCATTCTGTTGTAAGTCCTTTTTAATGTTGTTAATTTCTGTGGTTAATTCTTCATTATTACTACAAATATTTACGGCTCTTAAATACAAACTTCTTATAACTCCTCGTTTTGTAGCAACATAATGATTAGACTTAAAATTTAGGTACTGTCCCGTGTGTGTAGGTTTCCTATATACAGTGGTTTGAATGTTTCTGTCTAATCGTTTGACAAGAACATCCAAAAAAGGTAAGGCCGAATCTTTTTCAATTTCCATGGTGCACTTGATTGTGGCTCGAATACCGTTTAAATGGAGTAGAAAATTCTGTAGTTCGTCATCATTTTCCGGCCATATAATAAATGTGTCATCCATGTATCGTAGCCATAGTTTTGGTTTGACTCTTGCTGTGTTGATCGCATGGTCTTCGAACCACTCCATGTAGATGTTTGCTATCGCCGGCGAAAGAGATGAACCCATTGGGAGTCCATCATTTTGCGCGTAAAACTTATCTTTCACTTGAAAGGAAGAGTTACGGAGACAGAGCTCCAAAAGATCCATCACCCCCTCCACCGATAACGTTGTTCTCTCGTGAAGTGTATCATCAATTTGTAATTTGTTTTTGATGATACTGAGTGACTCATTTATTGCCACGTTGGTGTAGAGACTTTCTACATCAAAACTTACAAATCTATCGCCGGGATCTAATTCGATACCTATTAAAACCTCGACAAAATGTTCCGAGTTTTTGACAAAATATTCGGACTTACCCTGTAGTGGTTTATTTGTTTATTTATTTATTTTGTATAAGGGCTCTTTACAGACCAAAAAAAAAGTCCAATTACAAAGAACCACCTAAATATTACATATCTATTTAAACTAGAGGTATCGCAGATACAAAACTACTACTAAAAAAAAATAACTAAAAACTTTACTCCTATCTGTATGATAAAGAAACTATTGAAGTGTTCTTATTGCAGCATTTCTGACGCTATTTAGAGAAAAATTAAAAATATCTATATTAAAAAACAAAATGTTGTACAGTCTTTGTAAAGAAGCTACAGGCGAATTTTGTGACGCCTTTGTGCTAAATGATTTTGTATAAAATAGATGAAAAATTATTGTAGTATAATGTCTGTTAGTATGAAAATTTAGTTTAGACAAGAGTTCAGCACAGTCGATAGTACTATTCGCTAATTTGTACAATAAAATTACGTAAGCAATATTACGACGGGAACTTAATTTATCTAAATTGATTTTTCTTAAACCTTGATCATCCGAAAGAGGTCCAAAATGATATCTGTAATTAATATTTTTTATAAACTTTTCTTGCACTCTTTCTATTCTGTTAATATATTTAAAATAGTATGGGCACCATACTGTGCTAGTATATTCTAGATGGGATCTTACAAATGAATTGTACAAAATAACTACTGATTTGTATGATTTGAAATCTTTAGTAATTCTTAAAATAAATCCTAAATTACGATATGCTTTTTTTACAATGCTTTCCACGTGAAACTCAAACATAAGCTTTTTGTCTAAATAAACACCTAAATCTTTGACAACTTCGACATTTTTTAACATGTAATTAGAAATACGGTGATCAAAGTTTATTTCTGATTTTTTTCGACTAAAGGTAATTTTAAGGCATTTATCGATATTAAGTATTAGTCTATTTTTCACACAGTAGTCAACAAATGAACTTATATCACTTTGCAAATCTAAACAGTCTTGGATATTTCGAATTATTTTGACAATTTTTAAATCATCAGCAAATAAATAAATAAGACTGTTCTTAAAACAATTGGGCAATTCATTAATAAATAAAGAAAATAAAAGAGGTCCCAAATGGGACCCCTGTGGTACCCCAGATGTTACTTTTTTGAACTTGGACCTACCACTGCCTATTTTTACACATTGGACTCGGTTCTCAATATAAGTGGTAATCAGACGCAGCAGACTGCCATGTACACCGACATTCTCAAGTCTACGTATTAATGTTGGATGATGTACTTTATCGAAAGCTTTCGAAAAATCGGTCTAACTGTTGTTGATTGTCCATTGTTTCGTAAATTTTTTGTACAAAAGGTAAAAGATTTGTGACAGTGGAACGCCCACGATAAAAGCCATGTTGAAAATCACAAATTAGGTGCTTTACTTTAAAAAACAATTCCTTAGTAATAACTGCTTCTATAAGCTTCCAAAAAATACAGAGAAGAGTTACGGGCCTATAATTTTTAATGTTTTTTTTGTCACCGTTTTTATAAATGGGAGTGACTTGGCCCTGTTTCCACCGTGCCGGAAAAACGCCGCTCTTAAGGCACTTATTAAAAATAATATGCAATGGAGTAATTAGAGAATTTTCACATTTTTTTATAAATATTACAGGGATCTCATCGATTCCTGCACTTTTATTTATATCAAGCTTACTGATTGCCTCTGAAATTTGTTCACTTGAGAATCTTTCAATAGAGATAGAGTCATTAGAACTGGCAATATCAATTAGGCACGGTGTAGAATCTAATTCAAATACCGAAGAAAAGTATTCACTGAAGGCCTCGCTCGCTTCATCTGTATTCTTAAGATCAATATTGTTGTGCGTGCAAGTACTGAAAAATAATGGGATTTCCTTCGACAGGTCGCCGGTTTGGCTTTACAAGCACATTTAAAAATAATTGTCGGTATTGACGATTGTAAATGGAAAGTTACGATACATATGGAATTTTATATGAAAAGGCACCTACCTCGGACTCTCTTGCGGCTCCAGTCAACGTTTAAACGTCCAGTTTTTCACCTCAAAATTCACTTTTTTGGGAACGTGATTTTTCTAGTGTCTTGTTGTGACGGTGGTTGTTTGCGCACTCATCGCGGCGCTGCTTGTCCTCGCACGTGTGCGGTGCCGTGAAAACCCATATGCATATTTAAGAGCGCGAAAATTTAAATTATTTTAAACGCGCAGAAAAGGAAAAGAAAAGGAAAAATAGGAAATTCATTGCTTGCACCAACATTTTCCGGCCGCCAAAACACGTGTGTTTTTACTTAGTTAAGAAAAGGAAAGGAAAAAAAATTAAATAATATTCGCCTATTAGCAATTAAACGCTACAATTTAACATTAACCCAAATATGCATTAAATTATGCATGTAAATTAAAATTAAAAGAAAAGAAAAAAATACTTAGAAAAAATTAAGAAAGAAAAAGAAAATTTTGCCTTATGCGTCGGGCATAGGCAAAGGACATAGTTTCACTACTGGTCGACGATATGTTCCTGTAGCTGTTTTAACGGTCACAACACGAATATGACCGTCTGAGCCAGGGTGTACGTCGACAATTCGCCCAACAGCCCATTGCAATGGCGGTTTTTGTTCATTTTCTACCACGACTAAAGTATTTAGTTTAATATTGTTAGAAGCCTCTGTCCATTTAGAACGCTGTTGCAAGGTGTTTAGGTACTCCAAGTTCCAGCGTTTCCAAAAATCGGACTGGAGCCTTTGCACCAGCTGCCAGCGGGACAGGGTGTTCAACTTGGAATCAGAAAAATCGGGTTCTGGTACGGAATTCAACGGTTCCAGGGTAAGAAAATGACCAGGGGTCAGTGGAAGAAAGTCATTCGGATCCATACTTTGGGCATACAGAGGCCGGCTGTTTAGTATGGATTCGACCTGACACAAAAAAGTAAAAAACTCTTCATAGGTTAACCGTTGTTCACCTATTACACGTTTTAAATTTGCCTTGGTGGATTTAACTCCTGCCTCGGCTAGTCCGTTTAGGTGCGGACTACCAGGACTTGAAAAATGCCAGGTAATTTTTAGACTGTGACATGCTTCCTGGGAGTACTGTTTGAGTAAACGATCAGCTCCCAAGAACGCGCTACCACAATCTGAGTAAATGTCAGAGATTCTTCCTCTTCTTGCCACAAATCTCTTAAAAGCCGCAAGAAAGGTAGGGGTGGAAATATCGGAGGTAAGTTCTAGGTGAACTGCCTTTGTTGCGGAGCAGACTAAGACAAGAATATAACCTTTGGATACCTTTGCACCTCGGTACTTTCCCATTGTAATTGGAAAGGGACCACAATAATCTATGGCAACATGTGAAAATGCCTTTACTTGAGAGATGCGTTGAGCAGGCAAGTTGCCCATGATTTGTACGGAAGGTTTAGGATTTAATCGATAGCATAAAATGCAATGAGAAGTTATACTCTCGATTGCATAGCGAGGGGAAAGGATCCAAAATTGTTGTCTCAAGAGGTAATGCAACGTTTTTTGACCGGGATGACAGTACCTTTTATGAGTGTACTCAATGACAAGTTGAGTAAGACGATGAGAACGTGGTAAAAGTAAAGGGTGTTTTGCTGAATAAGAGAGTTCGGAAGAATGTGGTAATCGATCCCCCCCCGAACTCTTAAGCAGCCTTGTGTATCTAGAAAAAGTGAAAGTTTACGAAATTGTTTAGGAAGTAGCTTTGCGTCATTCAAACGTGAAATGAGATCAGCAAAGATGGAACGTTGAACATGCCGAACGAGAACAATAAGAGAATGTTGAAGTTCTACTTCGGTAATATTTTCGTTAGGATATTTAGATTTCTTTTCGGTAAGGCGAAAAATATAGGAAATTATGCGTTGAATTTTCTCTAGGGAAGAGTAACGAGAAAGAAAAGTATCAAGCATGTGTGGTTCAATGGTTCAACTGTGCATGTTTGAAATACTGATTTGCGTTCTTCCAGAATAACCTCGTTTTCCGGAGGGTCTGGACAGCGAAAATCATCAGGCCAGCTCTCTTTTGGTAGCCTAAGAAAACAAGGACCTTCCCAATACAAGTCATGTTTGACAAGTTGATTAGGCATAAGACCGCGCGAAGCACAGTCGGCTGGATTTAGCGCTGATGGAATATATTTCCAGGCCGTAGGAGAAATGGTTTCTTGAATGTGACAGATACGGTTCAGCCGCCAACCAGCATAGAACCACTTGGGAATCACACCATGCACAGATTTGGTTGAAGTTAAGAATATCTGAATAAGTGTTTTGAATAAAGGAAATTAGGTCGCAAAGTAAAGTGGCACCAAGAAGCTCCAGTCGCGGAAGACTGACTGTTTTCACTGGTGCGACCTTAGATTTGGCCATTACAAGAAATAATACTGAAATAGACCGTAGCCGCGTAACCTATCATAGAGGCGTCTGAAAAGCCGTGAAGTTCAATGCTACGTGGTTGATCAATGGAAAGGCGTCTAGGTAAATGAATATTTGAAAGATTTGGAAGTTCGGTTCGAAATTGATTCCAAACATTTACGATATGCGGAGGAGGCTGAGAATCCCAGTCCAGCTTCTCCTTCCACAGATCTTGCATGAAATGCTTAGCAAGTAAAGAAACGGGAGAACAGAAACCTAAGGGATCAAAAATGTTCATGATTTGAGATAAGATACCTCGCTTGGTGCATGGTTTATCTTCTGGTACGACCAAGTAGGTAAACGAATCTGAGATAGGATTCCATTGGAGACCTAATATTTTTACAAAATTAGGTTCGGATTTGTCGAAACGAATGGACATTTGTGTTTCTGATTCTGAGAATGAGGAGAGAAGTTCCGGACTGTTGCTCGCCCATTTTTTAAGTTCAAACCCTCCTAGGCGCAACAGGGAGATTAACTCCGACTGAAGTTCTTTGGCAGAGGCCACAGAATCCTGCCCAGTGAGCACGTCGTCGACGTAAATGTCTTTAAGAAGCACCTTGGAAGCATTAGGATACCTTTCAGACTCAAGTTTAGCTAGTTCTTGTATAGTACGAATAGCTAAGTAAGGTGATGACTTAAGTCCATAAACAACTGTTCTTAAGGAGTAGGTTTGGACAGGATCATCCTCAGAAAATCTCCATAGAATATTTTGATAACGCGTGTGCTCAGGAATAATTAAAATCTGTCGGAACATTTTTACTATATCAGTAACAAAGGCTACAGCATGAATTCGAAAATTAAGTAGAATTTCACGGACATCATTTTGCAGTTTAGGACCTGCGCACAACGTCTCGTTGAGTGAGACACCTCTGGGACTACGTTGAGACCCATCAAAGACCACTCTTATCTTCCCAGTGTTCCAGACACTGTGATGAGGGATAAAGTAGGAATTATCCAAGACATCTTTAGATATAGGCGTAGGAATAGGTATCATGTGACCAGTGTCTAAATAATCTTGCATAAAATCTTTGTAAGCTTGATAATTAGCTGAGTCTTTGAGAAGTCTAGCTTCCTGAAGCTTGAAACGTTTTAAAGCGATTGGATAGGTGTCACCCAACTGGGGTTCTAAGTTTATGAAAGGTAATGGAACGACGAATCTACCTGATTCGTTGCGTGAAACTGATTGTGAAAATAATTTTTCGCACATAATATCCTCAGGACTGTGATGAACCTTATGTGGAACCTGCTCTATCTCCCAGAAGCGCTCTAGGCAGATATCCAGAGATGGTTCGATGGAAGTGTAACAGCTTATGAGTGATTGTGGATTTTGTTGCTTTGAAGTTTCAACTTTACCAATCAGCACATAGCCAAAGATGCTATTAAAAGCACTAGGTTGTCCACGCTCTCTGTGGATAACTCCCTCTTGTAAGAGATGCGGAAAAAGTTCACAACCTACTAGGACATCAATGGAACTTGGTATATGGAAGTTTTGATCAGAAAGTTTGATATTGCGAATGTGATTCCACTTGCTCGAGTCGACAGCGCAAGAAGGAATCTCTGTACAAAGTTTTGGAAGTACTAAAGCCTCAAAATCAAAGGTAGGTCCCGCTTGACCTTGAGGTTTGATAAGACATTTCGTCTTACCTTTGGTATTGGAAGATGTCATTTGATTTAAGCCTTGAATAGAAGTAGAAAAGAAGCTTTTCGAAAGACCTAAACGATTTAGACATTTTTCTGAAATAAAGTTTGCCTCTGAGGCAGAATCGAGTAAGATACGAACTGGTTGGTAATGTCCCCTTGAGTCTAACATGTCAGCTACAACGGTAGAAAGTAGAAAAGTGGAATTTTTGGAAATCATTGTCGCATGACAGTTTGTGGAATGGCTTCCTGACATAGGGGTGCTATTGGAATTGGAAAGTGGAATATTAGCGTTCTCTGGAGGATATGAATTAACACTCACAGAGGGCGCTACTGGTTGTGGAACATGGAGAAGACTATGATGTCTGGCTCCACACGTGATGCAGTTGTAGGAGGAGGGGCAATTCACGGTCTGGAGAGCAAAATGTAAGCAATTTTGACATAGATTCACCTGCCGAACATAACCCATCCTTTCCTGTGGACTTTTGTTTTGAAATTCGATACATTTCGATAATGCGTGATTCGAAGAACATAGGTAACATTTTATTTTTGGATTAAAAGTTCTGTTCTGATTATTTTGTATTTGAGGGTTGCTGCGTTGATTGCTATTTTGTAAAGTATTTTGTTGATTTCTTGAATTTGAACTTTGATTTGAAATAGTTGTATTGAAAGCAGAAGGTGAATTAAAATTATTAAAACTGTTTCTCTGAAAACTGTTCTGTTGAGAATTACGCGTAGTTTGAGGTTGTCTAGGGGTTTGATTTTGCCTACTAAAACTGGGCATTTGCACTACAGATTCGAGCGCAACGCAATGATTTTCTATAAACGTGTAAAGATCAGTGTAGGACGGAATTTCTGAATTGTTTTTCTCTCTACTATAGTAAAGTTCGAAATCAGTCCTCATCTTGACTTCAAGTTTTGAGAGCATCATGTTAAAAGTAAGAAAGTCCCATTCTTTTGTAGGAAAACCAAGCTCATTTAAGATGGCTAGATTCTCAGAAAATGTATCCAACATGGAACGTAATTCTTTCCCAGAACTGGACTTAGTTGAAAGAAAGTTAATAGCATTCAAAGCGGTAATAGCAATAATTCGTTTATTTTGATACCTCTTTACTAAGGTTTCATACGCAATGTGATAATTGCTATCTGCGAGGGGAATGGTTTTTATTAGAGAAAGGGCTTCATTCAGAACAGAACTCCGCAATTGTTGAAATTTCTCTATATCACTTAAATCAGAATTTTGATGTACCATGACTTTAAATAAGTCAAACCAGTGTTGCCAGTTTTTATAATTACCATCAAAAATTGGCAACCTTGGTTGTGGAAATGATCTTGTATTTGACCTCTGAACAATATTTTGTTGGTTAGGGTTGCCTACGTAATTGACAGGGTTGGCCCTAAAAAGGTCGTAGTAAATACCCTTACATTCATAATAAAGGTTGTCAAAGTCTTTTCTAGTTTTATCCTGCTCGTCAAATGAAAGTTTAAACTCTTCGAGAGAGCCAATAATTTGGTTATGACAATTATAGAATTGAGCATGACATTCTTCGACGTCTTCATATCTGGATTTAAACAAAAAGTGAAACGCTGTATCCGAGTTCGCATTCAAAGCTACCTCGTGAGCTTCCGCCATTTGGTTGAAGCTCAAAAGCCTTTTGTCGCAAAGTTTTTTCTGTTTTTGCGTAGACATTTTTGTTTTTGAAAGTTAATTTGTTTTATTAACTTTTTTCGTAAATTTTGAAATGAAATGTTTGTAAGTTTGTCTGTATGTTATTATTTAAACATATCCTTTAAAAAAAACTTTTATGTCTCACCAAGGATTGAACCCCGTACCTCTCGATTCCAAGTCGCACACTCTGTGCATACGACTAGCGGTCCTGTTTGAAAGTTTTTAAGAAAAGTCGGTATTCGAAGAAACAACGAGCGCGCAACGTGAGACCCACGTCACTATTCAAGCGGGATGACCCTGGTGACGGCGACACTTGCACCTGCGCGTTAACGCGACACCTGTAAAATCGATAATTAAAGGAAAGTAGATGGAAGAACCGCCTTAAAATTTCACTTTCGGCGTATTGACGCCACTTTTACTGAAAATGTAATGAACAAAGCGATCAACTTTGAAAATATGCACATTGGCGATAGTTATTTTTGAAACGTAATGAAAACTTCGGTCAACTTTTAGGAAAATATGTCCAACCGGTGCGAATCAATATGGCGTGATTACCGATAAGAAAATAGCCGACTCACTTTTGGAAATGAAATTTTGAAAATATATGGAAATTTGGAATTTTTGTAGGAAATTGGTGAACCACAGGAGTCTAGGTAGTTGGAAAAACTATTATTTGGGTGGAGGACCATTAAATGTGCGTGCAAGTACTGAAAAATAATGGAATTTCCTTCGACAGGTCGCCGGTTTGGCTTTACAAGCACATTTAAAAATAATTGTCGGTATTGACGATTGTAAATGGAAAGTTACGATACATATGGAATTTTATATGAAAAGGCACCTACCTCGGACTCTCTTGCGGCTCCAGTCAACGTTTAAACGTCCAGTTTTTCACCTCAAAATTCACTTTTTTGGGAACGTGATTTTTCTAGTGCCTTGTTGTGACGGTGGTTGTTTGCGCACTCATCGCGGCGCTGCTTGTCCTCGCACGTGTGCGGTGCCGTGAAAACCCATATGCATATTTAAGAGCGCGAAAATTTAAATTATTTTAAACGCGCAGAAAAGGAAAAGAAAAGGAAAAATAGGAAATTCATTGCTTGCACCAACAATTGTTATATATTAGATTGGCTGGTAAACTAGTACGATTTTTTTTACTATTAACAAAATTCCAGAAACTTTTAACATTATTTTTTAAATTGTTCTCTACATTTTCAACCCATTTACTATAATCTTGTTTTAAAGATAACTTAATAGATTTTCGTAAGTTAGAAAAATTTTAATAGTCACTGGGATTCACTAATTAAAGAAATTGTATTACGACTGTACCATGTTGGATAACTTGATTTTTTTGTTTTTTTGGGTACTAATGATTCAATAATACGTGTCAACTCTAAGTAGAAAAAATTAACACATTCATTGACATTTTTATTCAAAAAAACAATTTCCCAGTTAATATCATCAGCCTATTTTGAATCGCATCGTAATCAGCCTTAAAAAAATTAAATTTTGGCCCACACTGCTTTTTGTTAAATTTTAAACTATTTTTTAAAATTATTTGAATATCTAAGGCCTTATGATGCCTATCTTCGGGTACTAAAGGATGGATTGCAGTTATTACTTTTACACTTGAATTAGAACTAAATACAAGATCCAGAATATTGCCGGAGCTATTCGTGAACTTTTGATACTGATATAAATTTAAGAAATTAAATGTATCTACTAAATCTTCTTCAGCAGTTAAAGAGATATTGGTAGCCTCGTAAGACATATTCTTAATATTATACGTCCATTTTAATCTTGGAAAATTATAGTCGCCTAAAACAATTATTTCACTATTTGGATTAATTTCACATATATCCCGAACTTTATTTAAGTGATGTAATAAGTTTTCACAACTGGCATAGGAAGGGCGGTAAACACAACACAAAAACAGTTTTTTATGATTATCAAGCTCTAGAGATATCCATAGATCCTCGCAGATGTTTGGACATGACCATTGGGGATATTCAGTTACCAAAAATTTATTTTATACAGCAATAATTATTCCTCCACCGTCCTTTTTGACATTGCAATCTAAATTGCGGTCGTTTCTGAAAACATTGTATTCATTTATGTCAAAAAGTTCGCCGTCATGAATACCCCCGTGTAGCCATGATTCAGTTACACAAATAATGTCGTAAGATGAACATGATGATGCCAGCAAAAATTCATTAACTTTGGCCCTAAGACCATTTGTATTCTAATAATATATTAATACAGCCATGACTAAAAAATACCAAATAACTTTTTGAAATTAATATTATAAAAGCAATAATTAAATTTATGGAAGGTTATCTAGAATATTTTTATTGGCAATATGAGTGATTTTACCAGAATCTGGATATCGCACAAGAATTTTGCAATCTTTCGTCCAGTATTGAAATTTTCTTTCCATACAAACTTTTCTAACCTCTTTAAATAGCTGTTTTTTTGTGGCAGTAAGATGGTCGTTAATAAAGATTGCTGGATTTTTTTCATCAGAAAAACCAATTTCATTGATTTTTAGACCTTTGCGGACCTTTATAGCTGTAATGACTGAATCCTTAAATATTTTGATTTTACATTTAATTATTATGGACTTTGGATCTTTGATATTTTTGTCAAAATGAGGAATCCTTTGACAACTTTCAACTTCGTTAGTATCATTAATTTTTAATACACTCAAAACCGTAGTGACTATTGTTGATAAATTTGGTTGGTGGTTGAATTATGTCCAACAAAAACCTCGACAAAGTGCTGGTCGGTGAGTCCCTGGAGGAATATCCTTCTTATGGATCTTTGGTAATCCATAAAAATGTGGTGCCTTACTGTGGTGTGGAGTCAGGCGGGATCTAACAGCGTCCGGGATATTTTCAGCATACTTCTTCAAAGTCCTGTAGATGCGTCCTTCTATGGTGGTGGTTGGATCTTTGGGTAGTTGCTTGTAGTCTCCTTTCTCCAGAACTTCTTGGATCTTTTTGTCATGTCTCGACATCCATGATCACCGTCGCGTTTCCTTTGTCGGCCGGTAGAATCTTGATTGATTTGTCAGCCTGCAGGTTCTTGATTGCCCGTTGTTCTTGACTGGTGATGTTTGTCTTTTATTGCTTCTTTCTGTCCAGCGTTGTGCTTACTTTATGGCGAAATTCATCAGCTTCGGGTTGAGGTAGACTAACGGTCTCTATTGCCGCAATAATTTCCAGTGTCGGTGTCTGTGCCGGTGCAATGGCGAACTTAAGTCCCTTACTGAGTACCAATTCTTCGTTGGTGCTCAGAGTCTTCTTGGAGATGTTCACTATAGTGCTTGGTGTTGTTGAGTCTGTTCTATCTTGAGTACGTGTCTGTAGTTTCTTAAGTTTTTCTCGGTGAGTTGATCTTATCTTCTGTCGTTCTCTGTTGCACGTACTGTCAATTTTACTTAGTATCGGTTCGTAGTCTTCCTCCCATGTGTGTCGTCTAATTTCGTCAAAACGCTCCTCCATGTCGGTGTTGAAGTTGGCTTTTCTCCATCGATGGTAACTGATTTGGGATCGGATTAGTGCTTGGCTGGTCCTCTCTAAGATCTTCTTCGTTTTCACTCCCGGAAAGTTGGCTTTTAGGCGGAAACCAACCGGAATGACACCACCGTACCTCGCACAAGAATGAAATGTGTTCTTCTTCCTTTATCACTTTAATTTTGGTCTTCTCGTAGCCGCTGAATAGATTGTTGATTCCGGGTCCGTACCGTTCTTCAACTCTTTGTTTGAAACTCGTAGACAATGATTGTGTAGAAATAAAATTTCGGACTTCCATTGTCTTTATTTCTTTTAAAACACGACGTTTCGGTTAGTAAGTATCTCTAACCGTTATCAAGTGTAAACTAAACAATCTAGTCTCTAGGCTACTACTTATACTACTTGGTGTGCAGTCAGGTGTGACGGCCCGCCCCCTTTTTAATCCTAAGACGCCTGTTTTCCTTAAGGAGTGGTTTCCATATGTTTGGTATGTCCGTGCTTGGTTGACTGAAAACTTCTTTATTCTGCATTATAAACGCAGCTTCAATAAACTTCAAATACAACAAAAAAAATTCTTGATGCCTGGCATTATTTCCGCTGATTCTTATGTAAGTCGACGCCCTGAATCCAAATATAGCTTGCGTTTTCTTCTACCACCCACCATTTTTGAGGGAGCAGCCCTTTTACCTATTTTTATAATTTTTCCATAATAATTATAATATTATCGACATAAATTTAAATTTTTAAGTATAAAGAGAGTTATTTTAGTTTCAAACAATAATAAATACATGGGCGCACCCAGGAGGGGGGGGGGGGCTTGGGAAACGCCCCCCCCCAAGCCTTAGATTTTTGACATATATTCCACATATTTCATAAAAAACACAAAAAATAGCTTAAAATTAAAATTCAACAGCATGAGGCTGTAGAGGCGTCGGGCCCCCCTAGACATATTCCTGGGTGCGCCACTGATAAATAAGAACTTTCGTACCTTCACTTGGTGCTTGCTTTCCTTTTATACCCTGAGGTACAACCCTCTGTTTCAAAAACCAGCAGTACGCCGCCAACATGCTTGCACTTCACTTCCCTGAAAACCTCTTTTCCAACTTAGCGATGTCTTGATGAAACCGTTCCCCGTATTCATCCGAGACTGCTCCTAATTTTTCAGGAAAGAAGTCCAGATGCGAGTGAAGGAAGTGCACTTTAAGGGACATTTTACATCCCATGGCCTTGTACGCTAAGAGCAATTCCTCGACCTGAGCGACATAATCATCACTTTTATGGTTACCTAAAAAGTTCTTACACACGTTTTGGAATGCAAACGAAGCTCGTTTACCTTTTTGATTCAGGTGTTCAATAAACGTCGAATCTTGAAAAAGTTGTCTAATCTGGGGCCCCACAAAAACACCTTCCTTGATTTTAGCCTCACTAAGACGAGGAAATTTAGTTTTCAAATATATGAATGTCGCCTGTTTTGTCCAGTGCTTTTACAAACTGTTTGATCAATCCAAGTTTGATGTGCAAAGGTGGCAAGTAAATATTATCTTGCGGGACTAATAAGGATCGTTGGCGACATTTTTTTGACCGGGAGTAAATCTTTCTCGCAAAGACCAGTTCCGTACAATGTAATGTTTGTCCCGTGCTCGGCTGTCCCATTCACAAATAAAGCAACAATATTTTATTTTTTTATTATAGTTTGTGCATGAGCGTATACAAGGGGGGAGGGGGCTTGGGGGGCGAAAGCCCCCCAAGAATCTAAAAATAGATTATGGTAAAACTATTTATTTTCCTACTTTTTAATATGTTAATAAATAAAAGTTTAAAAAATTTCCAAGCCCCTCCAAGGCGACTTTTTGTATACGCCAGTGGTTTCTGTATATATATATATATATATATATATATATATATATACTTTTATATACTTTTATATACTTTTATATACTAATATGTTGCTTTATACTTTGCTATAACGTTTATTACCTTTACCGTTAAGGTGCTGGCAGCTAAAATTTTATAAAAATAATTAGAAAATGCATATAAAACGGTAAAATCGACAATGTCCATTTACCATTTATGCAAAACACCCCCCCCCCCAAAATAAATGGCTTACCACCTTACTATAAATATTAATGTTTGAGAACACTAAACTCTCCAGTCTATCAGAAATAATGATGTTGAGGCCAAAAAAAATCCTTTCCGTCCCACCAAACTATAGAAAAGCAGTAAAAATAGGTAGGGGGGTCTCCCCCGAAAATGGGGGGGGGGGGGTGATGGGGAAAAACGGAGTTCATATTTGGATTCAGGAGATCATTTTACATAAGAATCGGCAAGAATGGTGTCAGGGCCGATTTTCATGCCGACCAGTGTAATTTATGACCAACGTTTCTGTGTATGACTCACCAACCCACCAGAAAATAAGCACTTTCTGTAGAATTTTTTACACGAAAAGTACATACCATTTTACAGGATAGGTTAGGTAAGGTAGCAGATCACAAAAGCAACCTAAACCCTTTCTGTGTAGATATGAGGGACAAAGAGTTTGAGTGCACAATTGAACCAGCCACAGCTGTTTACAAATCTAACTAGCTTCCCGAGAAAAGGAAATGTCCCTTAGTTCTTCTAGATCTTAGAACTAAGGAAGGCCTAGAGCACTACATCTCTTCCTGGCAAGACAAGGCATTTACACAGATGTCTTATGCTGTCATGTTCCTCCTTATCCCTGCAACTACTTTCTTATATTCGTGCGACGTCACTTTGCAACGCCAATTTCAATCAATGTCCTTTGAGTGCACCATCTACCCAATTTTAGAAAAAAATCTACTAATACCAAAAAAAGCATACGTTGGGCACAGGTTCAGGTTTTGGTTCTTGGCACGGTCTCTTCTAGGGGACCATCTGGCAGCTCTCAATGGTAGACTCCAAAAATTTTTACCCAACCTGACACTTTAGTAAAATAAAGAGATCCTCGATTTGGCCGCACTCGCAGTAGGCAGTTTCTTTGATGTTGATTTTATGTAGATGTGTTGCAAGAGTAATTGTTGTTATTGGGTGTCTGTTTAGAGTTTTTATATTTGTATGCCAGGATTTTATAGGGGAAGTAGGTTGTATTTTTCTATACCATCTTCCTATGTCTATGTTTTGATCTTTCCAGTTTGTTCTAAATAATGCTAAAGTCACCTTCTTTGACACACAAAACACGTCAGTACCCGTGAGTTTCAATGCTTTGGGTATATTTAGGCTTCTCCCAATAGAGGCCAACTTATCTGCCATTTCATACGTTGTGCATAATTTGAAAGCGTGATCTTTGGAATGTTATTAAAAGCGTTAATGTGGCGCGTGCACCAGGAATTTTTTATTTATGTACATACAGTTTCCATGCACAGATATATTAATGGCGTACGAGGATATACCTGCATTATTTTTTGTTAGGTATGAGCTTCACGACGTACGAACTAACTTGCAATCCTG
Source organism: Aspidapion aeneum (assembly GCA_963576565.1). Taxonomy (NCBI): domain Eukaryota; kingdom Metazoa; phylum Arthropoda; class Insecta; order Coleoptera; family Brentidae; genus Aspidapion; species Aspidapion aeneum. The sequence continues at coordinate 125,320,511 of OY755039.1, forward strand.
ATGTACAAAAAAAGCTACGAGAAGAAATCAAAGAGACATTGAACCAATGCAATGGTAAAGTGACTTATGAGGCGTTACTAAAAATGAAGTACATGGATATGGTCGTATCGGAAGCATTAAGGTTGTGGCATGCAATAGGTATGTCACAATTTGCACTTGGATTTCTATTAAAAAAATTAATGTTGAAAAGGAACAAAATAACTATTGGTCAAAACTTTTTTTTGAGTGGAGAATAAATGTAGTATTACAAATGACAAATTTAGTGTCGAATAGTTTTTTAATTCAATGCGCAAAGTAAGAACTGTTATTTTTCTAGGTTTCTTGAATTTTTCTAGTTTGAACCATATGAATAAGCTAGTTAGCAAAGGTAGTTAGCAGAAGCACCGACCGAGGATGTTTTTACAGGCTCGAGCGTTTGATTTGACGCCCCAAAGCGCTGTGCAGCTCTTCCTCTTTTTTTTTATTACGTGGCATTGAAGAGCATGCAACCCATTCAAAAAAAGAGGAAGAGCTGCCGAGCACGAGGCGTCAAATCAAACGCTCGATTCTGTGAATGCCCTCGGTCGGTGCTTCTGCTAACTACCTTATTCATATGTTTTGCCAACCAAAAGATGGTTTTACACGGGGATACGAGGGTTGTCTTTTAAGTTTTGCATATACAGCTGGGATAAAACAGTAGATAAATTTTAAAGACTTTATTGTTTCTCGAAGTATACTTCACGAAAATTAATGCACTTTTGCATGCTCTCAAACCAGTTGTCAAAGCCGTAATTCCACTCGTTTGTTGGTACTGTCCAAATTGCATTCTTGAAGGCGTTGACTGCTTCCTCCGGCGGCTGAAATCTTTGACCACGCAGTCCATTCTTGATTTTAGGAAAAGTATAGAAATCGTTGGGACTGTATGAAAGTTGGTTTTTTTGCTGGGTTAAAAATTCAATGGTTTTTTGTACTTTGTGCGAACTTGCAATGGAGGTGGAGGATGATTGATTATGCGGGGTTCGTTTTTCGAAGCTCAGCGATGACTTTCGGCTAAGAAATGGTGATGTATCAATCGGCAGTAACAGTCATTTCATCTTCCAGAGGAATTGTTGCTACATGACCTGCATTTGCGACAAATGTCGCGACCATCTTTTTGGATACACTTCGAGAACGGATGTCTTTTGTGGGCTTTTCTTCATCTTGGAACACCCAAAGAGACGACTGACGTTTATTTTCGGATTCATATGAGTAAATCCACGATTCATCACAATGCTATACACGTTTTTCGAGTTTCCTGCCTCAAAGCGGTCTAGAGTTTTTTGACACCAATTGATCCTAGCTTCTTTCTGTTCTTCGGTTAACAGATGCTGTATCCAGCGGGAAACTAATTTTCTTAGCCCTAATTCTTGATGCAAATTTTTTTGAATTGAGGTCTTTGAAATCCCCAATGAAGCCTCAATCTCGCGATATATCACATGTCGATTTTCCATGATGAGCATGCGCACAGCATCGATGCTTTCCTGAGTGACAGCCGTTTTTGGTGCACCTGGCCTTGGATCGTCGCTAAGGCTAGTCCATCCACGCTTGAATTCTCCATACCAACGAGAAACTGTTGACTGATGTTGTGCTTCCTTACCGAAAACAGAAATTAAATCGTCATTATTGCTTAGATAATTTCCTTCGAAAGTTGTAAAAACTTATAGCCCGAAACTGTTCTGGGTTTAATTTCAGTTTTCGATTGATTTGTTGACCTAAAAAATTCACTGTAGCTATAAAACTATATGTATCGCACTGACGTCTTGAATTTAGGTTAGGTAAAGAATGAGGTTAAGTTTTAGTACCCACATTCGATCAGTGTCCTTCTCTATGTTCCTATATAAAAAATATAAAAGTCAGCCCTCGTATGTGTGTGTTTATTTTTCTATGTACTTAAATTAGTCTCTGGTTAAAACAATATATTTTTATTTCCTTCAATTCTTTACTTAGCATGTATTAAATTACAGGATCCATGGACAGGGTGTGCACAAAACCACTGGTGATTGAACCAACCCAACCCGGTGAAAAGGCTGTAAAGCTGAACAAAGGCGACGTAGTATTGTTTCCATACCACGCCATTCAAAGGGATCCCAAATATTGGCCGAATGCCGACAAATTTGACCCAGAAAGGTAAATAAGATATTTAAAACCTGGAAGTGCCATAACTCCTTAAAATTTTTAAGTACCAAATGCAAGGTTTTATTTAAAACCATAAACAAAATAAGCCAGGGGTAAAATTAAACGAAAAATTATAAAAACGTTTTCTGTGCTTCAGCCGGGAGTTAAACCCAGAACATCTGGCTTTGTACGCCAACGTCCTATCAAAACTCTTTAAAACTCGATGTGAAAAACTTAAGTCAAAGCCAGAGGCCCTCGAGACATTTAGCTGATGTGATTCTCTATCTAGCATAATCGAATTTTACATATTAAACAAATTTCTAGGCTTAGATACCTCTCTTCGTCTGTTATTTCCCTAGACTTTTTGACGTTTTTATTATATTAGGTTACGAAGTAAGTTAAATTAGAATAACAATAAAACATTTCACTACTCAGTAGCCTTGGTGGCTCGGTGCGTTCGCGCATTGAACACGAGTGAGTTAAAGAAATCTCGCTTGCTACAGTGGCGGGTTCGATCCCCGTCGGTTGCGGAGGTCGGGTGCTGCAGACATTTATGGGATTCCTGGGGAGTGTAAAATGTAATATTGTCCTACCCCTTCATTCACGCCGGTAACCAGGCCGGATATCTTGTGAAAGCGGACTTTTTTACACACTACTTCAGTCGGTAGTCTATTCTAAGGGACAAAAAAACCGGATAAAAAAATACCCGGTCTGGGGTTTCAAAGGTGGCCGATGACCCGTGCAATTAGGCGTTCCGAAATGGCGGCCTATGTGTCGGCGAAAGAGTCACGGTTATCAAATGGGAAAAAAAATTACTACTCACAGAAATAAGTAGAAGAGTTTTGCAGATGTTAAGCTCTTAATTAAATTTATTGACCTTTAGACAGCGCCAACGCTTAGCTCTCGAGTTAAACCATTACTAGCGCTCTATACCTTGGTTATAATAATATTTCAGTCACAGCCCCCTCAATAACACGCCTACTTTGAAATGCAACATTGTCGAAGGCTGACAGATTAAATTGACAAAAAAATAGGCTGCCAAGAAAAATAGGATCGGGACCGTTATAGAGGGGACATACTGGAGGTAGGGGTAACGTCTGTCTTAGGTGGAGTTTGGGCATTAACAAAGTAGGCCAAGTTGATGATCAATACAAGGCAGTGGTTCGGAACTCACGTTAAGCGAATGGTACCGTGTTAAGAGCGTAGATGGCGCTAGCTCGATGAAATTAAATGCTCCTTGAGAAAAGAAAATTGCCTACCGTGGGGGTGCTTGGCAGACCGGCCCGTTGGGTCTTCATGTAGGATGAATGTGAGAGTAAATGAGGTGTGATTGTCCCGGGCACCAAGTGTCGAGTTAGATTATCTTGGTGTCCACCAAAATAAGCTGGCAAATTGTCTGCAAAAAGCGGACAGAGCCAATAAGTAAACACGAAAAATGAAACGACAGCTTTATCGCGTAGCTAGCGAGTAGAAGTGTTGATTTTCGTTACTTTTGAATACCCGTTACTAACCATTACTCGACTACTAAGTAATCATTTTATATTTTCGTTACTATCGTTATTTTGATTACTGTAACTGTATTCAATTCAATCATACAATTAGTGCAAAATTCTGGGACTGTCGTTAATTCGAATAGTTCAGGCCCCACATACGAGATTCAAGCCATATGCTGCGTTTAATGATAGAAGCAACACACTTGTTATGGATAGACATAAGACTCGCCCGAACATTTTACGAAAGGGAACCACCCCCCACCCCTGGCAGGGGGGTGGTTCCCCCCCCTTAAACGTGCTTTTGGATAGTTTTTTGCCAATAAATCGAAAACAGTTAATTTTTTCAAAAATTTTCTAGAGATCATTTTTCAAGCAGATACAATTTACTTTCCAACGATGTACCTTAGTACCCTCTGGCGGCAGTGGTGCGCATTTCATTAGCGTACGAAAAAAGGGGAAAATTTTTAAAATATTTTTTAATTTTTAGCACTATGTTTTTTTCAAGAAAATATTTTTGCTTGAATGCCCATTGTATACAGTTAAATACTTTTTAAGCTAGACATATTTTATTTAAATAGACGCCTTTAGATAAAAATAAATGTGTTTGTAGAAATCCTTATATCAAACAAAAATTTTGAACATTCATTTTTGTAACTGAGTAAATAAAAATGAGAGAGAGAGTAAAAAATTATTTTTGGTTAGTAATAACTTAAAACTGACTTTTTCTTGTAAATTATCTTTAAAGTGGGGGCAAAGGGGCATCCCCCCTCTCACCCCCCTCAAAAGTGCTCTCGTACAGTATTTTCCACATTATTTGCAAACTTTTAACTTGGCAAAAAACAACTAAGAAACAATTATTAAGGCTGATGAAAAGTCCTCTCTAACGATGTATAACACGTCCCCCTTACATCAGTGGCGCACGTTTTATAGGCATTTAAATAAATGAGAGGTGTGGAAAAAACTTGTTTTTTTTAATTTTCCTAAATTTTACTTTCCCACATGTCTGGTTTTAAAACTTATTTTTAAAGCTGAAGAAATTTCCTTTACAACGATGTATATCACTCTTCCCTCCAGGCAGCGGTAGATCTAGCATAGACGCACCAAAAATGGTCAAATTTGGTATACACTTGAATTTTCATTTAAGACAACCATGTTGGAACAGTATTAATACACACACTATGTTCAATGAGAGAAGCAACACACTTGGTATGGATATCCAGTATACTTCCCCCAATAATATAACGAGGGGGATCCACCCGCCTCCTCTTGGTGGGGGGTGGTCCCAACTCTAAATGTGTTTAAATGACATTTTTCGGTTTGTTAGAAAAAAAATTTAAAAAAATATTTAAGGGGAGGACCACCCTCCGCGAAGAGTAGGCGGGTGGATCCTCCTCGTTATATTATTGGGGGGAGTATACCGTATATTCATACCAAGTGTGTTGCTTCTCTCATTGAACGTAGTGTGTGTATTAATACTGTTCCAACATGGTTGTCTTAAATGAAGATTCAAGTGTATACCAAATTTGACCATTTTTGTGCGTCTATGCTAGATCTACCGCTGCCTTGAGGGGGGAGTGATATACATCGTTGGAAAGGAAATTTCTTCAGCTTTAAAAATAAGTTTTAAAATCAGACATGTGGGACAGTAAAGTTTAAGAAAATTAAAAAAAACAAGTTTTTTCCACACCTCTCATTTATTTAAATGCCTATAAAAAGTGCGCCACTGATGTAAGGGGGGCGTGTTATACATCGTTAGAGAGGACTTTTCATCGGCCTTAATAATTGTTACTTAGTTGTTTTTTGCCAAGTTAAAAGTTTGCAAATATTTGGGAAAATACTGTAAGAGAGCACTTTTAAGGGGGTGAGAGGGGGATGCCCCTTTACCCCCACTTTAAAGAAAATTTACAAGAAAAAGTCAGTTTTAAGTTATTACTAACCAAAAATAATTTTTTACTCACTCTCATTTTTATTTACTCAGTTACAAAAATTAATGTTCAAAATTTTTGTTTAATTTAGGGATTTCTACAAACACATTTATTTTTATTTCAAGGCGGCTATTTAGAAAAAATATGTCTAGCTTAATAAGTATGTAAGTGTATACAATGGGCTTTTAACCAAAAATATTTTTTTGAAAAAAAAATAGTATTAAGGATAAAAAATACCACAAAAATAGATTAAAAAAATATTTTAAAGATTTTCCCCTTTTTCGTACCCCAATGGAATGCGCACCACTGTCGTCAGAGGGTACTAAGGTACATCGTTGGAAAGGAAATTGTATTCGCTTGAAAAATGATCTCCAGAAGATTTTTGAAAAAATTGACTGTTTTCGAGTTATTAGCAAAAAACTATCAAAAAGCACGTTTAAGGGGGGGGACCACCCCCCTGCAGGGGGTGGAGGGGTGGTTCCCTTTCGTAAAATGTTCGGGCGAGTCTAATGTCTATCCGTACCAAGTGTGTTGCTTCTATCATTAAACGCAGTATCCGACCCCGTAGGGCCTGAACTAGAAGATCATTTACATGTAGGTATATTTTTGTTGCTGATATTTGTAACGGTTTTTTGTTACAAACTAAAATGCTCTCGGTAGCTCAGTTGGGACTGAGGTCGTGGTGTTCACCTCAAAAAAAAACTCAGCAATATTCATGTGAAATAAATTAACTTTCTTTTGCCTAAAGGGCGCCAATACAAGTTTAAAAGTAAAATAGAAAGAATGTATCGAGATCTTAGTGAACCTTGTATTATTCACTAAGTATTAATAAAGATGGTGAATGTTTGATTAAAACGCAAAAGGTTTTAAAAAAAAATAGTCTCTATTTTTTTTATCAGCAAACGACTTGCAAGAAGGAAATTTACGAAAAAAATAAATATATAAGGATCTTTTAACCTAAATACTTAATTATATAGCTATCGATTAAAAATATTATTTTATATCCTTGTTTCTTATCACAGAATGTTCGTTCCTATTTATTTTTATTATCTCAAGAATGTAATTTAATTTCTATTTATAAAGAGTTGGTTTTTTATTTCAATAAAAGAATTTATCTTATTATTTTATGTTAATAAAAAGTAAGAAGAAAATACACGGACGATAAAATCAAGCCACACAAAAAATTATCGAAGTACCTAAATAAAAAGTATGTACCTATTTGGCTAAAAACAAAAAATATAATATATTTTTGGGACCTAAGAAAAATTAATACCTTGGGAGGGTAAATGCGCAGCTACTCAACAAGGGTGCATTGTTGCCAGATCTTAACAAGGGCAATAAATAGGTTTACCAAAAATATTAACAAATGATAACCAGTGCTATAAAAAGGAAATATATCACAGTTAAATGAAATGGTTAGTAAAAATAAATCTTATCTGCCAAATCCAACGCTGGAGGTTGAGTCCTCAAGAGATTTGAGTAGGTAGTGTGGTTGGTACTTCAACAAAACAGATTTCAAAACGGGACAGCAAAACAAAAAGAAAGCAGTAACATCGGCTAGCCATATTTTCAATGGCTTTTACTTCAGTAAACAATTACGGGCTTCTGCTCAAAGTATGTGTGATGTACGGGCTTCAAAACATATACGGATCCCCGAAAACCAGCTCCATAAAATGGAATGGGCTTCATAAAATGGAATGGGCTTCATAAAATGGAATGGCCTAAAAAGGTCATTGTTGTCTTAGAAATGCGTTTAAGTTTAATCAATTTTCAGAATAGTATTTTATGTTTCTATAGAATTAAAAGTTTATGTTCTCAGCAAAAAGTCTAATAAAAAAATTAGGCAAACTCACCAGTAATGAACAATGGTCCACCTTTTTAATCACACCAGCATTTTTCACGAAACTAACTCTGTTACAAAACACTGTAAGTTTTACAACATTTTGAGTAGCAGTTATGCTTGGTTAAAATAAGTTTTTAATATATTTTATTAGCACATATTATAACGGTGTTAAAATGCTCTCTGAAACACGCAAAAATCCTGCGATCTACCGAGTACATTCTATGGCAAAAACTAAGGTAGTTCGGTTACCATATAGAAGTTAAACTGCATCGAGAATCCGCATGTAACTGACTCTCTCGGCTACGTGCATTTGAAAAAAGACGGCGGGTTTCCCTGACCGAACAAAGCAGCTTGGATCAGTCTGAGTACAGCCGCTCGACGACGAAGTGGGGAACGTGCCGTAAAGCGACTCTAAACAACGCTTGTTGAAACAAATTTTATCATGAAGTACCGTGGTCCAGTGGACAAGGCGACAAAGGAAAACGCCCGACACGCAGACACCGGAGGATCGCTTCCTCGACGATACTGTTTTTTTTTATATGTGGATAATTCTTTGATTTATTTTTAGTTGTACGGGGTCTTACAAGTATTTTTTTTTGTTCAAAACGTTACTTGCTATGAGGGTTAAGAAAAAAATCGTTACACCACCCCTCTCCTAAAAGAATAAAATTTGGGGAAAAACAAATTTTATTTATGCAGTATGAATACTACTAGTTAAAAATGAGAAGTTAGAAACAAGAATATTTCCATAGGATTAAATTGTACATCTATACTAACAAACTATTAACCTAAGTGGTAAAAAAAATTTAACTTAAAAGAAAGTTGCTATGAAACAAATACTGGCCAGGTATTCATTACCAAAGGCATTTATGAGCATACACAAATTCATTTTATGTGCAAATAGGGGTTCCTTGGAATGATTCTTTATAGAAGCTTGATATCTTTCGTGTATCACCCGCCAAAATTGGAGTCACTATCGGTCAGTCTAAATTAGGAAAGGGACAAAATAAGTAGGGACTAATCTACAAAGACTTCACAAGGCAACTAAAACATGATAACCAAATTGCTCATACTCAAAAATCGAAGATATCGAAACTACATACCTTAAACAATATCAATAAGCTAATGGGGAATCGACTGCAGTATTACACAGGGGAAATTCGCAAATGACTAGGGTACCCAAATACACTTCCTCACTACGAAACTTATTTGCATCTTTACTCAAAATTCTGGTCACTCTAAAACATGTAACTCGGTACTTAATTTTCAATTTTTCCTTTCAAAAATAACACTCAACTGCCTACAAAATACTCAAAACTAATTATCAGAGCCTACGGAAACGTCAGAATTCGAACCAAGATAAGGCTTCAAATCCTTAATGTGCCATTCGCCTGCATCAGAACCGTCAATATGAACTAGCCGATATATTAATCGAGAAATCTTTTTAGAAATCTTACATAGAACATATTTCTTTGCCAATTTGGCAGCAAATTGATTTGATGCGTCAGACAACACCTTATTACGCTTCCATACTTTATCTCCGACATTAAACTGAACATCACGTTTTCTCAAATTAAATTGGCGTTTATTTCTCTCATATGCTTGATGAAGCTTTTTATTAACATTTTCATAAATCTCCGAAAGTCCTTTTAAATTATCACAAAACTCAACGCGCTCTCTGGACAAAAGTTCAAGATCTTCAGTATCTATAATTTCACCATAATACTTTCCAGTAATAGGAACATTGCGACCAAAATTCATAAAATTAGGGCTAAACTGTGTAACTTCATGAACCGATAGCAAATTGTATCTCTGACAAGTGTTGATCCCAATCTCTATGCTCTTTAATATAGCTACGTATAGCTGTACCAACTACTCTATTTGACCTTTCAACAAAATTAGTCTGGGGATGATAACGAGCATTAAACCAAATTTTCTGAACTTCATATTTTTCGGCCATTTTCTTAAAAACCTTTCCAGCGAACTGGCTACCATTGTCGCAGATAATAAATTGGGGTACTCCATGTACCAAAAATATTTCCTTTTCCATGAACTGACAAATCTTACTTGCTTCAGCTTTTCTTAAAGGATGTAATATTGTATACTTAGAAAACCAATCTCCCACAACTAACAAGTGACTAAAACCAGAACGACTTCTAGGCAGAGGACCGATAATATCTACTGCAATAATTTGAAATGGAAAGTTACAAGACTTCTCAGCACCCATTAAACCCATTCTGGCTTCATTTGATGCCTTTTGTTCTCCACATACTACACAAGATCTGATATATTTAGCTACACCTTTTCTGATTTCTTTCCAATAATAAGTTTCCTGAATTCTACTAATGGTCTTAAAAAATCCAAAGTGACCTGCTACAACAGGGTCATGATGTTTTCTAATTATTTCTTGAACTTGACTTTTTGGAACTAAAATTTTCCAGGGGGTCAAATTAGATTTAAATTTAGTTTTTAAGGGAACGTGCTTGTAAACAAAATTATTTTTAACGCACCAATTAGGAAATTTTTCAGGTTTTGATACAATATCTTGTTGCATCTTTAAATAAAAAGGGTCAAGGTTTTCTAAACGGATATCTAATTTCTGTGTCTCAAAATTAGTCAAAGCTAAAACATCAACATTCTCATGGTCGTTATTAACTAGATTATCAGAAGGGATCCTGGACAAACAATCTGGAACTACATTTAATGATCCTTTTCTATGAGTAATAGTATAATCATACTGTTGCAATTGAACGGCCCATCTGGCTAATCTTCCAGTTGGTTCTTTCATATTATTTAACCATAAAAGTGAATAGTGATCGGTAATAATTTTTAGATTTGCAGTACCCTCCACATAGGGTCTAAATTTTGATAAGGAAAAAATTACAGCAAGACATTCTCTTTCAGTCACAGTATAATTACGTTCTGTTCGAGATAAAGATCTACTAGCGTAAGCTATAACTCTTTCTGAGCCATCTATTTCTTGCAAAAGCACACCGCCCAAACCGGTATTAGAAGCATCAGCCTGAATAATAAAAGGAATATCAAAATCGGGGCTGCATAAAATTGGAGCAGAGACCAGAGCCTCTTTTAACTTAATAAAAGCACTATCCGCGTCAGGAGTCCATTTCACAGTTTGACCTTTCTTTTTACCTTTCAACAAATCGTTCAACGGTGAAACAAGAGTAGAAAAGCCTTTAATAAACTTTCTATACCAAGAAGCCATACCAACAAAACGTTTGATTTCAGTAGTAGTTTTACACTGAGGAAAATTCACTATAGCAGCAACCTTGTCACTGTCGGTACGTAATCCCGAGCAGTCCACTACGTAACCAAGGTACTTGAGACTTGACTTAAAAAGTTGACATTTCTCAAGGTTAACAGTTAAATTTGCATTTTTCAATTTTTCTAACACTTCATATAACAGTGAAATATGTTCAGAAAAACTACTGGAAGTAACAATTATGTCATCCAAATAGCAAAACACCTTAGGAGAAAGCTTCGGGGTTAAAACTTTATCCATTAAACTTTGCTGACATTGAGCAGAGTTACGTAAACCGAACGGAACAACATTAAAATGGAATAGACCACGACCTGGTACAGAGAAAGCAGTTTTTTCTTTACAATCAGGGTGCAGGGGTATCTGCCAAAAAGCTTTTCTAAGATCAATGGAAGAGATATAACGTGCATCACGCAAAGTGTTTAAAATAGTATCTACTCTAGGCAGAGGATATGCATAATGCTTTGTTATTTTATTTAGACGACGTCCGTCAAAACAGAATCGGTATTCCTCGTTTGCTTTCTTAACTAACAAGACTGGAGAATTATAAGAGCTATGTGATGGTTCAACTACATTTAAGGCGAGCATTTCATCTAGTTCTTTATTTAGTATGTTCATCATAAAAGGTGACAAAGGATATTGTCGTTCTCTGAATGGTGGAGCATCTCCAGTATCAATATTAAATACAAGTTTATCTGTGCGTCCTAGTTTATCTTTACAACTGATAGCTTCATAAGCTAATTTAATTTTTTCGATGTCTCGCAACTCACTTTCTGAAAAGTTTTGACTTTCAATGCCCAAAGACGTATCTTTGTCCTCCGAAGAAACAGAGAAAACAAAATTACTGACAGAACTACAAACTGTCCAAGAATTATCCTCAAAATCAATCTTAACGTTAAAGTTTCGACAAAAGTCACTTCCCAAAATTAATCCATGCGATAATGAAGGTACAACTAAAACTTTTGTAATCTTACATAGATTATCAGCACATATCGGCAAATAGATAACACCCACAACTTCTTGTGGTTGTCCACTAGCTGTGTACACCGGGTTATTTTTCCCAAAACTGTCAACTTCAAGTTCAAATTTTGCTATTAAGTCTAAAGATTTCTTGCCAAGCACACTGTGATTTGCACCACTATCTAAAAGTGCAGTAACTAATGTATCAAAAATATTTATCACAATATAAGGCCTATTATCATGAGGTAAACTAACAAATAATGGAGCTAAAGAACTATCATTAGAAACCAAATTCGATTCAACGGTACTTAAATTTGCTTTATTACCAAATTCCGATACTTTAACTTTATTATAAAAATCATAAACAAATTTCTTCCAATTGTCCCATTCAAACTGACAAAAAAATTTTCTTTTATTATTCTCGGCCTTAAAATTACAAGGAGTTCGTCGACCGTTACCAAACGTCCTCGAAACTAGTTTTTTGAACAATTGCAATCACGATTGTTACATTGGATTTTCCACATCGGTAACAAAATTTATTTTTCGGAGCTTTACATGACGAGAAAACATGATTGGGTAATCCACAATTCCAACACACTATCTTAGAAGAGTCACTAGATTGAACTGTATTAGGATTGTTATTAGTATCTGAAGTATTAATAGAAGTTACATTATTACTCGGATTTAAATTATCTTGAAGATTTCTACTCGAATTTCTATTTTTAAAATTACCTCGAAAACTACCACGATGATTACTAAAATTATTACGTTGACTGTTAGACTGCGAATGATGATTGCTACTCGAATAGTCATGATGATTTCCATAAGATCTGCCACGATTCAAATTAAATTTATTGTACTGGTTACTGTAATTTAAATTATGATTGGTATTCAGATAGCCATGCTGATTGCCACGACCTCGATTGTTTTTAAAATTGCCTCGATAATTTCCAGATAAAAAGGATGTATTTTTAAAATTATTTTTATGGTTTTGGTTTTGGTTATAACCAGACGTTGATGGTTCACAAAAATTGTCTCGATCATTTGAGTGGAAAGAAGAAACGAGAAGGGAAGAGCCATCTGTCGTTTTTGAATTTTCTATTTTTCGGCAGTTTTCCAATAAAGAAAGGATTGAGTCAATGCTGACCAAAGCTAGAGGAGATTTATAAAAATCACACATATTTTTCCTTAAGTATTTAAACTTTGTGGCTTCGCAGGGTTGTCTATCTAAATGTCTAAATAATGACTCCATATTAGCAACAAAAAGATGAAAAGGTTCTGTTTTATATTGTTTTCTTGCTTTAATATCCTCCCAAATTAAATCGTCTAAATCTTCAGGCAAAAAATCGGTTTTTAAAATTTTAACTAATGATTCCCAATTAGTAGCTCTATTAACAGCAGATTTAAACCAGTTATGCGCAGGTCCTGAAAATAACTCTCCAGCACTCTCGAATAACTCTATTTTTGAAACACGACGGGACTTACAATATTCCTCAACTTTATCTAAAAATTCTAGAACAACATGATAATCTGCTTCGCCAGAAAATGACAAATTCCACTGATGAACAGGTATTGACTTGCTTTGAGTAAAAACAGGGGTAACGATAGGGGTTGGAGCAGGAAGAATGGTTTGGTTCAACGTTAGGTTCGAGTCGCTGTTGTTTTGTTCAAAAATATCAGCTTTTTCAAAAAGGTTAGCTTCTAGCTCTAAATATTTTGCATAAGCTTCTTGCTTAAAATTAATAACGGCAGAGTCTTGGTCTATAAGAGGGATTATACGACAAATACGATTCGAAATATGAATCAATCGCGATCGATAGCGCTGAAAAGCAGAGTCTGTTTGTGGTCCTTCAAATTCCGAAATTAAAACTTCTAAAGCTACTAAGGTTTCCTCGATAACCTTTTTTTCGTTTTCGAATTCATACTGCGGATCCGAATAAGAAAGATTTCGATTTTTATCCGCTTGTATTCTGCGATTTAACATTTTTCGTTTTTGTGCTGCATCTTGATGTCTCGTAGCAATAACTCCACGAATTCTTAATTCATAAGATAACTCCGGTTGAGTTAAATGAATAGGCCTCATTAAATCGATATCAAGGATATCCATTTTAAAATTAAAAAAATTTAGCAACAAAAAAATTATAAAAAAAAGAATGTAAAAAAAAAAATTATTTATTTTTTTTTTAAGTCGCAATCGTCGTATAATCAACAAAGAAAACTTTAAAATCGAACTGCAGTATCTTTAAATACCATCGAGCACCCTGCATAAAAAATACAAAAAAAATAAAAATCTCAAAATATAGTTTTCATAACTCGCTCTTAATTTAGTGGAACGTATGCAAAAACATTAAAATGAATAATCGGTCCCCGCACAGACTGATCAAAACGTACTCAAGATTCAATCACGAAAATACCCAACACCAAAATTGTTAGTAAAAAATTCTATATAAAAAAATATATGGCTGATAAAACTTTAGGTAGGTACCATCTATATATAGTTCAATACTGGCCACGTAGAATAAAAAAATAAAAAACAAAAAAAATTATTAAAAATATTTTTGGGTAAAACTCTATCTAGATTTAGCCTTTTTTTTGCCACTAAGAAAAACTCTCGTTTTGCTGAGCCCCTAAATAACAATAATAAATATTCAATTCAAAACAATCTAAAAAGAGAAAACACAAATAATTTTATTTATATGTTTAAACTGTACTAGATGCCATATAAGAAGAAAAAAAACCGCCTTATTACTTTTAGCATTAAAATTTACCTCCATAAATGCAAAAATTATTTTTATATCAATTTTATTAGGTTATATTTGTTCTCATTTATTTTAATTAAATAATATTTGACTTTATTTATCTTTATTTAAATATCTTAGATTTATCTTGATTTATTTTTAAGTATTTAATTTTTTAACTAGTTATGAACCAAGGATATAAAATTTAAAAAAACTCAAAAAAAATTATCTTTATTTATAGGCAAAAGAAATTTAAACAACAAAAAAAACCCAGGCCCCGCGTTGGTCGCGCCGCTTAATCTGTAACGGTTTTTTGTTACAAACTAAAATGCTCTCGGTAGCTCAGTTGGGACTGAGGTCGTGGTGTTCACCTCAAAAAAAAACTCAGCAATATTCATGTGAAATAAATTAACTTTCTTTTGCCTAAAGGGCGCCAATACAAGTTTAAAAGTAAAATAGAAAGAATGTATCGAGATCTTAGTGAACCTTGTATTATTCACTAAGTATTAATAAAGATGGTGAATGTTTGATTAAAACGCAAAAGGTTTTTAAAAAAAATAGTCTCTATTTTTTTTTATCAGCAAACGACTTGCAAGAAGGAAATTTACGAAAAAAATAAATATATAAGGATCTTTTAACCTAAATACTTAATTATATAGCTATCGATTAAAAATATTATTTTATATCCTTGTTTCTTATCACAGAATGTTCGTTACTATTTATTTTTATTATCTCAAGAATGTAATTTAATTTCTATTTATAAAGAGTTGGTTTTTTATTTCAATAAAAGAATTTATCTTATTATTTTATGTTAATAAAAAGTAAGAAGAAAATACACGGACGATAAAATCAAGCCACACAAAAAATTATCGAAGTACCTAAATAAAAAGTATGTACCTATTTGGCTAAAAACAAAAAAATATAATATATTTTTGGGACCTAAGAAAAATTAATACCTTGGGAGGGTAAATGCGCATCTACTCAACAAGGGTGCATTGTTGCCAGATCTTAACAAGGGCAATAAATAGGTTTACCAAAAATATTAACAAATGATAACCAGTGCTATAAAAAGGAAATATATCACAGTTAAATGAAATGGTTAGTAAAAATAAATCTTATCTGCCAAAGCCCACGCTGGAGGTTGAGTCCTCAAGAGATTTGAGTAGGTAGTGTGGTTGGTACTTCAACAAAACAGATTTCAAAACGGGACAGCAAAACAAAAAGAAAGCAGTAACATCGGCTAGTACAACATGGCTTTTACTTCAGTAAACAATTACGGGCTTCTGCTCAAAGTATGTGTGATGTACGGGCTTCAAAACATATACGGATCCCCGAAAACCAGCTCCATAAAATGGAATGGGCTTCATAAAATGGAATGGGCTTCATAAAATGGAATGGCCTAAAAAGGTCATTGTTGTCTTAGAAATGCGTTTAAGTTTAATCAATTTTCAGAATAGTATTTTATGTTTCTATAGAATTAAAAGTTTATGTTCTCAGCAAAAAGTCTAATAAAAAAATTAGGCAAACTCACCAGTAATGAACAATGGTCCACCTTTTTAATCACACCAGCATTTTTCACGAAACTAACTCTGTTACAAAACACTGTAAGTTTTACAACATTTTGAGTAGCAGTTATGCTTGGTTAAAATAAGTTTTTAATATATTTTATTAGCACATATTATAACGGTGTTAAAATGCTCTCTGAAACACGCAAAAATCCTGCGATCTACCGAGTACATTCTATGGCAAAAACTAAGGTAGTTCGGTTACCATATAGAAGTTAAACTGCATCGAGAATCCGCATGTAACTGACTCTCTCGGCTACGTGCATTTGAAAAAAGACGGCGGGTTTCCCTGACCGAACAAAGCAGCTTGGATCAGTCTGAGTACAGCCGCTCGACGACGAAGTGGGGAACGTGCCGTAAAGCGACTCTAAACAACGCTTGTTGAAACAAATTTTATCATGAAGTACCGTGGTCCAGTGGACAAGGCGACAAAGGAAAACGCCCGACACGCAGACACCGGAGGATCGCTTCCTCGACGATACTGTTTTCTTTATATGTGGATAATTCTTTGATTTATTTTTAGTTGTACGGGGTCTTACAAGTATTTTATTTTTTTTTGTTCAAAACGTTACTTGCTATGAGGGTTAAGAAAAAAATTGTTACATATTATGGAAATATTCAACTGAAATTTTCAAAATGCAGGTTAAAATTAAGAAAATAAAGGTAGGAATTACGTAGTTCTGTTCTGTGTACAACTAAGTTGTCATAGTTACTCCCTGATTTTGAATTACCGACTTTCGAGTGATTACTGAATACTAAAATAATTGAACGAATCAAAGTAATGAAAGTAATCATTTAATTTTCAGATTCGTATTCGTTACTCCGCTATTTGTAAAGTACTTGAGTAACGAATAGTTACTTTTTCAACACCTCTACTAGCGAGTTGAATTAAGTTGCGGAGGTGGGGGGGGTTAAAATTTTTGGCGGGAAAGTCTTTTTTTTCATACTTTTTTTTCAGTCTTTTTTTTATATCTGGAATTTGCGGCAGAGCAATAATTTTTTATTTAAAACAAATTTTCACAACAATAATTGTAAAAGAGAGTTGCTCACCTCTGTTGAAAACAACTGTCAAAATTTATCCAGGACCTCTAGTCAGAGCTAATAAGTGATCTTTCCAGCAATCTCTTCTGCTAGACAGACAGGCCAATGCTTACTGGGGAAAATGAAACTATCCTTCGAAAGCAGTGACCAACAAAGCCACAAAAAAGAAGAAGCCTGTCTGTTAAATAAGAAAATGATATTTGCTGAGAAAGCTAGGCGGCGCTGAAGGCACTACTTATGGTTGCCTTTAGATCTGTACTGATTTAGGGATGCTCTAACTCACTTTAGGAACAAAATATATCCATAATAAGTTCCACTTCACACAGAGATCTTAAAAGGACGCGTGTTTTGGAATGAACCAGATTGTTTTAAAAGAATCGTTTTTCAAAAATAAGCAATAATTTAAACGGTGTTTTTAACAATGTTATTTTGTACTTTTTTTTAGATTCTCTGACGAAAATAAAGACAAAATCGTACCATACACATACTTTCCATTTGGAGTAGGACCACGCAACTGTATAGGCTCAAGATTTGCGCTGCTTGAAATTAAATGTATGCTGTTCCACATTTTACAAAAGTATGAGTTTGTTCCTACAAAGAAAACAAAGATTCCCTTAGTTTTGTCAAAAAGTCCGTTACAGAATACTGCTGAAGGAGGTTTCTGGCTTGGTATTAAAAGAGTAGAGTCTTAAGCTAGGGCAATATTCACTTTGTTATTATTTTATTAACAAACGATTGAGCTTCAATTTAATATTCAAATAGGATATGACATACAAATAAGTTATCATTAGAATCTGTTAATAAAATAGATTGTATAGTTTTATTTTTAAACCAAAAGTGTGATGAATAAATAATTATATAGTGTTTAATGCTGCCAGTTATTTTTGTTTTTGTTTTATTTTGAATTTTTGGGAAAACCCAACCTTAAAGTTTGGTTTGATATTTTTGGGCTCTTTAGCAAAAACCGTCAAAAAAGAAACTCCTTGTTTGGGAAAAATTCCGATCAGGTGATAATTTCTCTCTTTGTTGAAAAGTTATTTTCTTTTTGATCACCTGATCATTTTGGCAAAAATCATGCGCGATTTGCACACGCTGGGAGTTTGAAGCGCCCCCTTGTATTTGACAAGGAAATGAAGAACTCACTTCCGACAAGACACTGAAAGAAGTCACGCGTGTTTTCAGTTTAAGACCGAAATTCCAACCACAAGAAAAGCCGCGGCCGCGAGTAAAATGTGGAACTGCTGTTAAATGAAGAACTCAATTCCGACAAGACACTGAAAGAAGTCACACGTGTTTTACGTTTAAGACCGAAATTCCAACCTCAAGAAAAGCCGCGGCCGCGAGTAACACGTGGAACTGCTGTTAAATGAAAGAAGGTAAACTTCTAGCGTGTTGCCGATTTTTTTCCTTTGTTTTAGTTCAATAGACGTCTGTTTTCCCAGACGAGGCGAATTTAACTTTGGGGTAATTTTTTGTGATATCTCTAATTTTTCTACCCTTCGGGCAGAGTCGACTATTTGGTCCTCGCGACCCGCGTCTATATAGATTTAATTAATGGATAGTAAAATGCCCATTTATTGATAGCAAGCCCAAAAATTGAGGCACAAACATAATAAAATTGTTAATTTTAAAGTGAAATTAATTGTTTAAATTGCAAAATTTACGTTCAACCTTTCCTGATAGATCTACACTCGGATCTACTCTGTCAAAATTGTAAAAAATAAAATGTATGAATATAAAAAAAAAATCTACATTTTAAGTTTTTTTTGCCAGTTATTGATATGGAACTTTTGTGAAGTTCCAATTATTGATATACCAGTAATTAATACTTTTTGCTTACATTCGTTTATTATCATGAGTTATTTAAAAAGAAACTGTTTAAATATTTCAAGATACATATTGTTTAATGCTGCCAGTTATTTTCGTTTTGGTTTTTATTTGAATTTTTGGGAAACCTTAAATTTTGTTTTGATATTTGTGGGCTCTTTAGCCAAACCTTTAAAAAAGAAACTCCTTGTTTGAGAAAATTCCGATCAGGTGATCATTTTTCTCTTTGTTGAAAGTTATTTTCTTTTTGACCACCTGATCATTTTGGCAAAAATCATGCGCGCTTTGCACACGCTGGGAGTTTGAAGCGCCCCCCTGTATTTGACAGGGGAATGAAGAACCACTTCCGAAGACACTGAAAGAAGTCACACGTGTTTTAAGATTAAGACCAAAATTCCATCCACAAGAAAGTCCGCGGCGCCGCGAGTGAAACTGTGGAACTACTGTTAAATGAAAGAAGGTAAGCTTCTAGCGTGTTGCCGATTTTTTTCCTTTGTTTTAGTTCAATAAACATCTGTTTTCCCAGACGGGGTGAATTTAACTTTGGGATACTTTTTTTGAAATCTCTAGTCTTCTCCCCTTCAGGCACTCAGCCGTCTACATATATTAAGAACACATTAAAACTAAAAATTTGACATTAGGAAGAAATATTTTTTTAAAATATCAACAGGTTGAGAAAAATTTTTATTTGGTCTCCTGCTGTTATGATGGATGAGTATTATACTATTATATATCATACATTTTCCAAGTATTGATACCCCTATAATAGGGGTATCAATACTTGGAAAATGTATGATTTATTTATCCAGTAATTGATATGCACATGTTTTTTAGGTTATATAAAATAAAATTAAAATAGAAATGCAAAACCAGTATTTTTCAATCCTTGCCATATTTCCCTCTGTACATATCACTATATCTTTATAAACAAAAAAGTTATATGGTTTAAAAAAATGCACTTCCATTATTTTTTCTTAAGAAATCATCAGAAACAAGGTCAACATTCAAAGAGAATTAAATATTTCTGGGCAGAAAAGCAGTACAAGTGCAAAAATTTGTACAGGGTTACCATATACTTTGACTTACTAGTTGGCACCTTTAAATACACTTTAAGGCTCTAAGGAGTCTTTTTTGGGGAAACATACAGATTATTATTAATGATATTAACAGTATTTTTTAGACTTTTGGTGTAAAAATATCAATGTTGTTCAATATTTGGTATTGTAAAAATTACATCAAGGAAATCAGAGTTTAAGTATGCACTTAACTTACAATTAAAGATAATAGAAATTAATTTTTATTTAATTGTTTAATTTTCCAATTATTAAAATGATAAATTAATGAAAACCATTTACATCACCTGATCCAAAATGGAATTCTTTATTTTCAACTATATATTCAGCAGCAAAGCATGTAAAAGAAGTTCATAAAAAAATATTTAGAAGATAAAAAAAAACCTTTATTGAAACATGAAATTTAATATAATAAAAAAGAATCCAAATTTGTGAGTTTTTATTGTTAGCTATTTTGAATTATTCCATGAAAAAAAGAATACATACCTATATAAAGTATATTTCTTAAAATTATTCAACTAATTGAATAAAATCTTATCAAAACACTAATTATTTTAGGCTATTTCTACAAAAATATACCCAAAGACCAAAACTTAACTTTTCAACAAAAGTCATACAAAATTTCATAATAAAGCACAAAATACTAAAATAATCTGCCAATTTATGGGTACCTAAGCTCACACAATTCTACCTCCACACTTTTTTTGTGGCTTATGTCCAGTGGATTTTATTTATTTTTAAATGTACCTTAAACCTACCTTAGGTACCAAATTTCATTCAAATGGGGGAAGCATGTTATGCATGTTGCTCATAACAGACAGTCATACAGATATAGATATATAAAAATATTTGAAATCAGAGCAACTTAGGAATAAATACAATTAATTCTGACTGAAAGCAAAATTTGTTATATATTTTATATAAAAACAACCCCCATGGGGTTGAGAGGTATAGTAGTAGTAGTGTGGGGTAGGCTCTAGGTCTGGCAACAAGGCACATGAAGCACCCCTTTTTGCCAACCCCAGGGCATCCCCCCTACTGTGTCCTTTGCTAAGGAATCTGCCTGTCTTCTGTACAAAGGCCAGAATATTGGGCCACCTCAGATTCAGAAGGTCCTCCATCTCAAAGGCTTCCTCTTCGAATACCTCTCTTCTTGCCTCATTGTATGCTTCACATGAGAGGTATAGCTGGTATAGCTAGTTAAAATTTACTTTATGACAAAAAAAATTCTCAATTTTTGACAGTTTTCCTTAAGGAAAAAATACCATGACATAATTATCATCAATATGCATTAAAACTTTAAATAAAACTTTTTTGCCTACCAGGGTAAACGAAATATGGGTGAATATCTCTAAATTGAGTAATTTTTCTGCAAAAAAGTGTTTCTACAAGACTTAAACATCACATTGAACACTTCCCTGCATTTAACCAAGTTTTAATCAAGTATTTTTCAAAAAATTTATATTTATGCAGAAGTACTTGACACAGGAATCACATAGTATACATGGGAATGACAAAGTGTTTTATAATTTTGTTTATTTAAAATAAATTGAAACCTTAACAAAATGGTAACTTTTTATTGCTTAAATATAAAAAAATTAGAACAAAAACGTATAACTAATATTATTCATAGTGTAAATAAACCTAAAAACAATGCAAACAAAACCTTTTTTAACTTTACTTAAGCACATAAAAATAAGTCAATTGAAATAGGGAATTTGTAGAAAAGTCTGCAACCTTTTAAAAACAGCTTTGGTTCGGGAAGAATGTGTAAAATTTGGTATTTTTTAATTTAGCTTTCTTCAAGCTTAAATAGATCTTTTCTTTGGGAATCACATAACTTTAAGAATGCAACTTTTATTTTGTTGTCTTCAAAGTCTGCCTGGCAAACTGCAATGTACTTATAATTACTGTTATGTTTTTTGTCGTTTTAACTATACCAGTATTCGTTCGATCGCAGTTCAGTACGGTTATATTGCATCGTACCTGCATGATAGTACTAACGAGGTCAAAGTCGAAGTTTGTTTTGTTTACAATAAACCTCGCGCGCGAAAAACCTGTGTTAAAAATCTATATACAATGTGTATTATAAATAATATATCATGTTTAAAAGCAAAAAAGTGTACCATCACCTGTGAAACTTGTTTTAAAAATTAGCGAAAAGCAAAAACAAAATCAAGAAAAAATGGATAATGCCGAATTATTTCAGAATAGCCATGCTAGAACACAAAATGAAGAAGTTTTATATAGCGAATGGAAAAAATCCCAAAACGAAAAAAATTCACTTAGTGTACAAGTGGATTATCTCCGAAGTCAACTGGAAAGTATGCAAAGAAAATTTGCAGATTTAGAGACAAAAGTCACTAAAAAAGAAGAGTCTGACATGGACTACATTACTGATGAGGACGATCTGGCAAGAGAAACTGAGTGGATGGATACTTCACTCTCACCACCACAACCAAGCTCGGGCACTGGAGAGCCCTCCAATAAAACACAAAAAGAAGAACCCCCAACTAAGGTTAAAAAAGCTCCATTACCTCCACCGATTATGGTAAATGGCGTAAATAATTTTAATGATATTTATGAAAAGTTAAATATCATACAAGGAGTAAAAATAAAAGTTTTAAATAACGAAAATATTAAAATAAATGTACAAGACGCAGACAGCTATCGGCTGGTTACTAAAATGCTTAATGAAATAAAGCATCAATGGCACTCATACGAAAACAAACAAATAAGGCCAATTAGAGTAATAGCGAATAGGCTACACTTCTCATCTGTCCCACAAAAAATTGTAGCTGATCTACAAAAAAAAGGTTTTAAGGCACTGGAGGCCAGCAACAAACTTAAATGGAGAACAAGACAACCTCTTAACATGTTTATGCTCACATTTAGCCACGATGAAGATATCAACAAAATTTTTGAAATTTCCAGTATCCTTGGGATTGAAGTGGAAATAAAAGCACTAAAAACCTCAAAGTTAGTCCCTCAATGCAAAAGATGCCAATCTTATGGACACACGCAAAAATATTGCGCTAAAGAACCACGTTGCGTAAAATGCACGGGGAAACATCTTACTGTAGAATGCCCCAAACCAAAAGAATCTGAGCCAAAATGCATCCACTGTGGAGGCAAGCATCCTGCTAACTACAGAGGATGCCTTGTTGCTAAGGAAATACAAAAATTGAAAAATAAACCTAAGAAACCGAATCTCATACCAAACGTGAGTACAAATAGACAAAATCAACAGACAAGAAACACAGTCACACAAAACTCTGTGACAAGGACATACAGCCAAGTAGCAGCAACAGCTACTATACCTGATATTAATATCAGTAGTCAAAATACTATGGAACAAACACTACAATTAATTTTGGAGAAATTGAACAAACTTGATGAGCGATTAACTAAACTAGAAAGTAGCAATAACGGAGCTACCAATATGCCTCAAAATGGTCAGTAATCTTAGAATCCTAGCTTGGAATGCCAATGGTCTCTTGCAACATCAGCAAGACTTGCAAGTTATTCTAGACATAGAAAAAATTGACGTCTGTCTTGTGTCAGAAACGCATTTCACTAACCAGTCTCACATTAAATTTAAAGGTTATAAAGTGTATCATACAACTCACCCTAGCAATACTGCATATGGGTGAAGTGCTGTAATAATTAAAGAAAATATATCACACTATGAGGAGATGGGATATAAAACCATAGAGATTCAAGCTACATTAGTAAGTGTAAAAACCAAAACATATACATTACATGCTGTCTATATACCACCAAGGCACTTACTAAAGAAAAATCAATATCTTAATTTTCTCAGAAAATTAGGAAACCGTTTTATAATTGGAGGTGACTTTAATGCAAAAAATACCTACTGGGGATCTAGACTGACGAATTCTAAAGGAAAAGAACTTTTGCAAGCTATTAGTGAATATCAATGTGAGCCGATAACAACTGGTAAGCCCACATACTATCCAACAGATCCAGGAAAAATTCCAGATCTAATTGATTTTTTTATAGTAAAAAATATATCTTTAAGTTTTGTAGATATAGAAGAAAGTTTTGATTTACACTCAGATCATTCACCTATTATTCTAACTCTTAGTAAAAACATAATAAAGAAAGAAGCAAATATCTCACTAGTTAATAAACTGACTGACTGGATTAGTTTTAAACAAAGTCTGTCAGAAAAAATAAACCTATCAGTACCATTGCAAACGCCAGAACAAATCGATAAAGAAGTTGAATATTTTGTTACAAATATTCAACAAGCAGCTTGGGAAAACAGTCCAAAACCAAAGAGAATTTTTAAGGGAAAAAACTATCCAAAGGAAATTAGAGACCTTATATTGGAAAAAAGGAAACTAAGAAGAAAGTGGCAGCAAAGCCGTGATCCTCGGGACAAAACAAATCTCAACAACATGACGCAGCGCATTAGGCGAGAAATTCTAGTAATAAAAAATGAATCTATTAACCATTTTCTTAATGAACTTACAGATGATAAAAATACCGACTATTCCCTTTGGAAAGCAACCAAAGATTTTAAAAGACCAATTATCCAAATTCCACCCATACGAAAATCTAACAACCAGTGGGCAAGGAGTAACGAAGAAAAAGCAGATATTTTTGCAAGTCATTTAGAAAAAACATTTCAGCCCCACGAAGCACCAGATGAACACTTTCATTTAAATGAACCCCATCAAATCGAGGATCATAATAAGTTTACATCACCAAAAGAAATATTAACAGAAATCAAAAATATTAATTCGAAAAAAGCCCCAGGGTATGATCTTATTAACAGGGTAGTCATAAAACAACTCCCCAGAAAAGCTATCGTAAAACTATGCAACCTAATTAATGCGTCTTTTAGGCTTAGGTATGTACCTAAACCGTGGAAAGTTGCAGAAGTTATCATGATTCCAAAACCGGGAAAACCACTCCATGATGTGTCATCTTACAGGCCAATATCTTTGCCGCCAATTATATCCAAGCTCTATGAAAAATTATTGCTTAAAAGAATAAAACCCATCATAGAAAGACAAGAAATTATTCCATCTCATCAATTTGGTTTTCGAGACAAGCATTCCACGATAGATGAAGTACACAGAATTACTAATATAATAGAAAAAGCACTAGAAGAGGGAAAAGTTTGTTCTGCAGTTTTTCTAGATGTAGCACAAGCATTTGACAAAGTGTGGCATGAAGGCCTTAATTTTAAACTAAAACGGTTTCTGCCAAAACAATATTCGGATATTTTGGAATCATACATATCTGATAGACATTTTAGAGTAAAACATACTCAAATTTAAGAGAAATTCAAGCAGGTGTGCCCCAGGGTAGCGTACTAGGCCCTTATCTATACTTATTATTCACTTGTGATATCCCAAAGCCAGAAAATTGTCACTTAGCAACATTTGCCGATGATACTGGTTTATTGAGGGTAGAAAAATCTATTGAAAAATGCATAGAAAAACTTCAGGATGCAGTCACCCAAGTTCACAGTTGGACCACAAACTGGCGAATAAAATTAAATGAAACCAAATCAATTCATGTTGATTTTACAAACAAAAATATAAATCACATACAAATAACAATTAACAACATTCCAGTACCATATTCGAATCAGGCAAAATATCTAGGTATGACACTTGATGCCAAATTGCGCTGGAAAGCACATGTTAAGAAAAAAAAAGAACTTGAGATAAGGTATAGAAAAATGAACTGGCTAATTGGAAGGAAGTCCAATTTAACAATTCATAATAAGTTACTGCTTTATAGACAAATACTGAAACCAGTATGGACATATGGTATTCAACTATGGGGTTGTGCTAAAGAGAGTAACATTCTAGTTGTACAGAGATTTCAAAATAAAGTATTAAGAAACATTGTGAATGCACCTTGGTACGTTCGAAATAGTGACCTTCATCGAGATCTAAAAATCGAAACTGTAGCAGAGACTATAAAAAAGTACGCAAAAAGCCATGAAGATAGACTCCATCGGCATGTGAATGTGGAAGCAATTCAGCTTCTAGACAATACTATGCTAGTTCAAAGACTAAAAAGAGTGAAGCCATTTGAGCTAGTAAACTAAGTGAATTACACATAAAACAAAATAATGCTATAAACACAACACAATTGTGAGTTACAGACTAAACAAAGCGGGGAGAACTGTTGAGTGAACCCTAAGTTTAAATCTGACTTTTCTAGTAAATTAAGTTAAAACAAAATTGCTAATTAGTCTTACTGACTAGATTGTAATAACAAAAAACACAGTGTGTTTGACAAATAAAGAAAATAAAAATAAAAAAAACTATACCAAGATATAGTGTCCTGTTTTTACTGATTTTTTTTCAGCTTTGTCCTGTTTTTACTGATTTTTTTTCAGCTTTTTTTTATGAGTAAAGTGGTAGCTCATTATCAACACTGTTATATATCTCATCAACATTTAATTTTATTTTATTTTCTACAGCATTAGTTATGTCTGTAAAAGTTATTTGAACTAAATCATCATCACCATCTTCTGATGATGAAGCAGTTAAGTGGTTATATTGAAGAACACCTGATGACAAAAAGTGCTAAGGAATCTGCCTGTCTTCTGTACAAAGGCCAGAATATTGGGCCACCTCAGATTCAGAAGGTCCTCCATTTCAAAGGCTTCCTCTTCGAATACCTCTCTTGTTGCCTCATTGTATGCTTCACATGAGAGGTATAGCTGGTATAGCTATTTAAAATTAACTTTATGACAAAAAAATTCTCAATTTTTGACAGTTTTCCTTAAGGAAAAAATACCATGACAAAATTATCATCAACCATGCTATTTACATGGACTTCAGCAAAGCCTTTGATAGAGTAAACCATGGTGTTTTGATGTCAAAATTAAAAAAGTATGGTATCACTGGTCCATTATGGAAATGGATAAAATCTTATTTATCAAGTCAGTCACAGCAAGTAAAGGTTGAAGGCTATCGGTCCAATATTTTTTTCGTCACATCAGGGGTTCCTCAGGGATCACATTTGGGCCCTCCTTTGTTTAATATCTTTATAAATGACATCTGTTGGTTTTTGAGGTTGCATACCTATTATTTGCTGATGACTTTAAGATATATGCCAGAATTACCTCATAGCTGGACCAAATTAGAATCCAAAATGATTTAGATAAAATTGATAGGTGGTGTACTCTAAATGGTATGACACTGAACACTGCAAAGTGTCAAGTTATGTGATTTAGTAAACTAAGAAATAATTTCCTTCTTACCTACATGTTAGGTGGTAAAGTATTAAAAGAAATATCTGTTGTGAGGGATCTTGGAGTATATCTTCAAAATTAACATTTTCTGAACATTATGAAAAGATCATAGGCCGGGCAAATAAAATGTTGGGTTTCATAAAGAGATCTTGCCAGGATTTTACAAATGTCAACACACTAAAACTATTATTTATAAGTTTTGTAAGATCAATTCTTGAGTTTTCTTACATCATATGGTCACCATTCTTTAATATTTACATAGATTGACTCGAGAGTATCCAGCGTAAATTTATTAAATTTGCATGTTATAAACTTAGTAGTAATGGCATTTTTCTCTCAGTGGGGGATACATATAAGTATGTGCAATTAAATGTTCTGAAGGACAGGAGGGAGTATTATGACTTATGTTTTGCTTTTAATATTATTAATAATTTTATATGTAGTTCAGAATGTCTTTCCATCTTACAATTTCATGTTCCAGGTTACATAACTCATAATACTCCACTGCTACATGTCCCACATTGTCGTTCTTATTATTTTATGTTTAATCCAGTTAATAGAATTAGCAGAAATGTTAACAAATTTTGTAGTCAACTTGATTTCTTTACCATTTCAAAACATAGGTTCAAGACTTCTGCCAAGAAGGTAATTCTAGGTTAAGAAATTTTTGTACTTATCTAATTCTTGTAAATGTGAATATGTAACTAAATAAATAAATATGCATTAAAACTTTAAATAAAACTTTTTTGGCCACCAGGGTAAAAGAAATATACTTAAACCAAGGGGGTAAAATGTGTATATAAAGTTAGCATAGCATAGTTGGAAATTTAAAAAAATTATGCTTATAATTTGACATTAATTATTTGTAAATAAATTGTAAAAACAAAAAATTTGATGTTCCCATTTAAAAAAAAGGTTGTGTGTGGTTAAGACCACATGGCAGAAGTGTAAACTTAGACAAGGCGAAATTAATAATACTGGCCTTCATCTGCATCATCATATCGCTCGCTGAATGTTCCTGTCACAGTTAGTCAACTTGAGCCGACTTCACCTGAATGAGCATTACATAGCTGAGTCTGACGGCTCAGTTCAATTCACTACCCACAAAAACTGCTAAATGTGCCTAAAGAAGTTTACACTTCCAAAAATTGCCCTGTGTCTAGCTCTATTCACAATAGAAAAAAGCTGAAAAAAGGCCCCATTCTTAAATTACATAACACAAAAATTTAGAAAACATTAATAAACAGGACCAGTTATAATTCACTATTCTATAAAGGTACCTATAAAATTATGTAGGTATGTCAATTTTACTCCTAATATAATTTTTTATGTTGTAAATGATTTTTCCTAAAAAAAAGTTTTAATTATAACTTTATAAGTTTTTAATTTTTTTTGTATTTGTAGCTTATTATGGCTAATAAAAAATTGAATTGAGACCATCTGTTTCTCTTTAATTTATTCAAAGTAACATAAGGCTATCTCTCTTAGGGTGTTATGTAATTTAAGAACAAGCCCAAAGTTGAGCATTATTGTTACAAATTTTTAGATTAATCTGTAAAAAAAGTTACTTACCCTACATGGTCCCAATTGAAAGCCATAAATTTGGATGAAGCTGTGATGTTGTTACCATATGTCTGGTAAGACCCAACAGAAACATCACGAACATAGGTTTCGGGTTTTGGCACAATAGGAGCAGCATTTTTGTACTTGGAAGCCTTGAATCTCCAAGCCATCTTAGTTGAAATTAGTGAGTTAGGTTAGATTTCTTGAACAAACTAAAACACAATTTGACTAATTTTTAACTTTACAAGGTAACTGCGTGGTTAATGGTACAGTTAAGGAAACATAGAATGTGCATGTCCTTTAAGGTTGTGCCTCTGACAGTTTCTCGTGCAGTCAGCCTTTAACTGACTAACTGAGCCTTTAACTATGAAGCAGCTTGTTCAGGTCTATACAAAACTTGACTTATAGGATATTTGTACACATACAGTAAATGTATAAATGTTGCTTAGTTCAGCTGATTGCCAGACCTCAGATAGAACCTGTGAATTGAGTTAAGTTGAACATTGGTGTTAATGTGCCTTTTGAATTTTTTTTCAAAATAGTCCATTGTGAATTAAAGGTTTTCTATCAATACCAACATCACCATCAAACCGGATAAAAATCACCCCTAAAAATAGGGTGGGTTGACATGGGAGTGTACTCCAAACACACAAGGAAACTTACCTAAATTTTTGACAGACAAAGACCTAAATTAACACACCACCCTACAAACAACCTGGCTTCAGATACGCTTACGACTATGGCAGTATAAAAGAGTCTTTATTTCGCGTCGAGAAGCGGAAACTTTTTTATGAAAATTGGAAAACAAACGCCCATCCGCTACCGAAAACACAAAACAATCAACGCATCACGGAAAAACCGGTTTGGTTAGTTGGTGTCGGTCTTAAATACCCCAGAATCAAACGAAGACAGACTTTGCCCTAGAATAGGGTTTGGTTTGGTGACGGTCTGTTCACAATTTATTTAAGGTATAATAACGGAAGCCCAGTTTCTTTATTCAAGATAGAGTTCAAATTTTTCATAAAAACCATTTACATTTTAATTTATTTCATGGGCGGTTCGCCTAAGATTTTTGTATATATTTTCCACATATTTCATAAATAAACACAAAAAATGGCATGAAATACGACACTATGAGGCCTCGGGCCCCCCCCCAAGACATATTTCTGGGTGCGCTACTGTATTATTTTATTGGGCAGAAGAGCTTAATCTCCAGAGCCCTTCACTATTATTATCATTTATTTTATTTTCATGTTAATTTTATATGTAAATATGAATTTTTACAAAATAAATGAGTTTTATATACAGTAAAATTTTTAAGAAAAATACTTTATTCTAAAGTTAGTTACACAGGCATATCGTTACAAAAACTTTAAAAAAACCTAAAATGAATATAAACTTATAATACTTATAAAAAATAACTTTATAAATAAAATACGCAAAAATATATCCAACTTTTTTTTGTATTTTAAAACAAAGCTTAAAATTTTTAAAAGCCTTATACCCTGTTTCCACTAATGCATGCCCACCCCGATTCAAAAAACGCATCACGTGATGCCCATGGATTTGAAATTTAAGAATATTAATTTTAAGGATTTAAGAATATTTATATTATTCTTAAAATAACTGACTCAAGAAAGGCTTTCTTTTTGCTAGATAAGTTATACAGAATTATAACAGAGCTACAAAAATTATGATCTAAAATAATACCTATACTGAACAGTTAATCAATTATTTACATAATAAATAAATTTTAAAGAATCCGAACCGAACCGAACCACATAATAATATATGAACGTTTAGAATTTTTTCTACATTTTTGTTTTGAAAGTAAAATGTTTAGATGTAGTGTTGTAGAGGGAGAATTTTTACTGTATCAGGAACTTGGGTAAATACTTTTGGTGCTAAACACAAATACAATATTTGGGACCTACTTTTCAAATCATTTGATAAATATTTTGGTGAGTTTTATACTCATATTACGCCAGTCAGTATATCAACATAAAAAAGGCAAACATTGCACACGCGCATATCATTAGAATTTTATTTATTTCATTTTTTAAAACGACAAGGAAAAATTATTTCCATATAGGGTAAAAAACTAAATATAAGGTACAACACAACATTACATTTTAGGTACTTGAATTAGGTAAGTACTTGAATTGATATTTAAGAAGAGAGCAAAATTAACACAATTTTTAAAAATATTTGCACATAATACCCTGTTTCCACCAATGCATGCCCACCCCGATTCAAAAAACGCATCAGGTGATACTGCATTTAAAACCGGTGTAAATCCAGGGGCCATGGGTTTTTTGAATCGGGGTGGGCATGCATTGGTGGAAATAGGGTATAAGAATTAAAATCGAAAATAAACTATTTTTCTTTCAACCAACTTTAATCTTTAAATATATAATATATTGATTTTACTATTTTTTGAAAATTTGGAAAAGACTTCACTTGAAAGGACAGTTTATTAAACTCGTTAGCAGTCCTGGGCCGGTTTATCAATGGAGGGGGATACCCCTCGAGTTAGAGATAGCCCGGGGTTAAAGTTGTCAAAAGTGTTTATCCAACCAAGGTTAACCCTAGGCTAACTTGACCCGCGCTCGGACGGCAGGGTAACGTATTTAGCTCTGGGTTAACCACAAAATTGCGAATATTTTAAAGTGTTTTATTTTATTTTGGTTGATTTTTCTCAAAAGCATAACATTTAAATTGTGTAATTTAATTTATAAGTGTTAAATTGAATGCTCCGAAATTTTTACAACAGCATCAGCGGCGATACTTTATATGGAGAGAGACATGGAAATTTTTGCAATGGGAGCAGTCTACCAAGCAAGCCTAAAATAAAGTATCTTTTTTTCTATGAGCAAGTTAATGTTTAATAGAAAACCACTCCATGAATAACCCAATAAAAATATCCCACCCGCCAACAGAGCTATACCTACTATTTGTACCGAGCCACAATAGAGATCCTCTGGTGGTCGCAGTGAGATGGCTGCAAGGCCCATTCACATATGAATCATCATCAATATGTGTACCAGTTTTATTATAATACTAATTTATGTATATAGTTTTAAAACTTCTTATACCTATTTATTTAAAAATGCAAAATAAAAATGTGAATGTATTTTAAATACTGAGTTTTTTAAATTTTAATTTGACAGCCCCTGACAAATGACTAACAAGTTCTTTTGTTATACAACAGTATTTTAGGAATCAGAAATAATCAACAATTAACTTATAAAGTAACATCAAAATAAAATACTGAAATAATTCCAACATGCTAGAACACTTTTATAATTAAAAAAAAAATATGCTACAGAATAAATAATATATAAGATGAAGGATTTGAAACAACTTCTGGTCAGCCAGGAAACCTCTTGCTCTGCACAGGGTGTTTGCAAATCAGTCAGTCATTCCGGGATAACAGTTTGATGTGCCAGAAACTAGTACCATTATTTCTTGTTGATGTACCTTGTTAATATTTCTTCATTAGAATGCCCAAGTTTAGAGAAATTTGTTTGTTTCCTTGCAAAGAAATGATCTGTAACAAAAATAAAATAGGTGGAGTAGTTTAAAAAATGCAGTATTATGATCCAATATGGACATTAATCCATTTAGTTTTAACTCATTTTATCTCTTAAATTATGTAATGTATAAATCTAGCTTTAATAGATAGGTACCTATAGATGCATTTTTATTTTATACTATAACTATACAAGTACTGTAAAGGCCGCATTTAGGCTGGTTAAGTCGAGCCGAGAATTTCATCTTTTGCCTATCTGCGGTTACATTAAATTTATTTTGAGACAGGCGTTCTAGAGTGATTAGCTCAGACGAGAAATGATATTAAAAGGCACATTAAATTATGTTACAAATACCTATA
Source organism: Aspidapion aeneum (assembly GCA_963576565.1). Lineage (NCBI taxonomy): Eukaryota > Metazoa > Arthropoda > Insecta > Coleoptera > Brentidae > Aspidapion > Aspidapion aeneum. The sequence continues at coordinate 125,353,090 of OY755039.1, forward strand.
TTTTCATTTCAAAAATTTAGTACAAAATTTGCAAAAAAACAAAGCAATGTCAATAGAATGTTTTCAATAATAACATCAATCAACAATATAAAACATTTAAACACAATTTTTCCTAGTCTAACCACAATATAGTTTTTTTACTTTGGGTCTAGCACATAATTGTTCAATTCAAGTTTAAAAGGCATCTTATTTCCCTTTAAACACCAAACACTGGTATTAGAGTCTAGGTTTTACAAGTTCCTATAAAAAAAATTACCTCACCAAATAGTGTCCATCAGGAGCCACCATAACAATTAATGTTTCTTATATCTAAGGCACCATTTTACCTTTCAGCACCAATTTTCTTGCTCCATAAAAATAAATGTCTCTTTTATGATTTATATGTAAATTCACTACTAAAAGTTTTTATGCAATTCTACAACTTGCATCTTGTTACGTAAAATACTGATTTTTAACTTTTTACTAAATTACTTCACTACTACGAGTTTTTAATTAAACAGTTTAACTTTGGTTTTTATACTCATTTTTTTTTAATATTAATATTTTCACTTTTTTTTTATAACTTTTCTTTTTCTTCTTCATGTTTACTGTTTCACTGATTTTTTATGACTGATTTTTTAATAAGCGCGAATCGTCTTTTATATTAAAAATTGGTTATGTTTTAAGACGCATGTTCAATACTATGTAGGCAAATTTGAACAACAAGGTAATAAATTTTAATCTGTTGACAGGTTTAACCTATTTCTCCAGAAGTGTGCTCATTTAATTTCTTATTTTTTAATATTTTTAATTCCGAGAAAAACAATAATTCAGTGTGCTTTGGGCTCCAAGAAAAGAGGTCAATAATTAAAAATTATTTAATATTTGATATTTCGGCGCATTCCAATGCTGGCGCCGTGTTATTTTCTTGGTAACCCACTTTACTAATTTAAAAGGAATTTTGTTGTTTAAAAACATCTTGGATCTATTTAGTTCATGCAGGTGTTTCTAAAATTTGAGCACCGACTTGGTTTAATAAAATGAATTTCATTTTTAGTTTTAAACGGGATCGCGCTATAATCAGATCGGCCGGCGGTCGGGTCGTCTAAAGTGTGCGCCAGATAAATAGTGACTTGTTCCTTGTTAAAGAATAATACTTAAGGTGATTGTTTTCGTACAATGATTTGAACATTTATTCATAGTCAAAGGTTAGTTTTATTTTTCTTTTAAATAAGTTCGACATTTTACTTTGTTGATAAACAGTTTTTTATTTTTATTTTAAAGATTTGATTTCTTATTGTTTGTTTTTTTAAAACAATTTATGATTTTTCTTTTTCATTTAAATAAGGTTTGTGTGCAGCCGGTTAAAACTTTGAAACCCTCTTAATTTTGAGTTCTTCACATTCCTTACACCTTTCTAAAACAAATTAAGAATTTTCTTAATCTGGTTTTTAAGTATTGGCACCAGCTTAAACCTTATTTAGACGATGGTTATACATGACTGTTGAATGATTTATTATTACTTTTAACTGTATGTCTTTGGTTACTGAAAAATTTATTTTATTTATTTTTTTTTTAATTAATGATTTATAACTTAGGTAGCAACTCTAGACTGTTAAGTGTACAACTTTAATTATTATTTTATTTTAAATAAAAAAATAATAATTTAGGAATTTTTTTGTTTTTAATTTCATTCATTTCTTCTGATGCCAAAAGGTAAGGTGCGTGCGACTCTAAAAATTTTTCCTAAAAATTTCATTCCCTAAATTTAAATTCTACTTACATCCTTTATCTGCCTTTAAAACACCTATGTCTAACCTTATTTGCTTCTTCTCAACTTTCGCTGTGTCTCGTAAAAGGTGTCTGCATCTCCATCTTCCATGAAGATATCCTACTTCAACTAGATATGATGATGTCCCGTTCTAATTATATTCCAACACGGTTGAGATAAAACTTTTTCATTTGTATTCACTTAATATATTTTTGTTTGCACTTTACTACTTTTTTAAAAAAATTATTACTCTCTTTTATTGCACTTTATTTAATCGTTATTATTAATTTTGCGTTACTTAGCACCCGCGATTTTTTTAAAATTTGTCATTTAAAACTTAAAACTAAAGGTTATTTTAACATATACATAACTAAAAGCATTACTACTATACTACTGGTACAATATTTCCTAATCTAACGGCAAATTTAAATTAGAACATTTTAAAAATTTAGCTGCTTAATTTAGTTTACAAGATACTAAAATCAATCAACGTTCCTAATAGTTTAGCACATTAGAAATCCAGGAAAAATGTAATAAAACATTTGATCCTCTATAGGGTTTAGCTTTATAGTTATTACAATAATTCAAATATTAAGTTGTAAACATAAGTTTATCTTTAAAAAATTAAACTTCTCATTTCTATAACATGACAGCGATAGTGAACGCAACCTGAATTTCTGTTTGTGGTAACTATTAATAAAAATATATAATCTCAACCTATAAAGTTAACGCACTACAAAATATTTTAATTAATACGTGTTTTAATTTTATATTCCTGGTATAACATAAACAAAATAAGACCCAAGCCAAACACTGGCACTGCCCTGTCCAAGGACTGTACAACAGTCCTTGTGCCCTGTCTAGGTACCTAACTGTAACTAGATATCTTTACAAATGTAGGTCTTTTCCTTTTCGTCAAGACTCTTTGACCCAATTAATTTACTTGCCTGGTTCAAATTTCAAGTCGTCTTTCATCTATTATATTGCGAACCAGTCAGATGTTTTTTGTTTACTTTTCTACTAACGTCTAGTAAAAGAGCAGTGGCGGTACAATGGGTCAGGACAAGAGGGTTCTCTCTTTCTTTCGTGTACGCACATTTTATTTAAGAAAATTTTACAATGGCTTTTTGTCAACTATTTGCATTTTTCTGACTGCAGAAGACTTGCAAAATGCTCCAATTGGTACGCCATGCAACAATATTTAGCTAACTGTTTACACTCTCAGTCAACTCTTTTTGGAAATTAAATCTGGTTTCGTAAATCAAAATGTTGTGTCGTTGCACATTTTCCATTTTAAAACTACTTAATTTCCACGCTTCTACTGCTTCTTCGTGACTACCTATGTCACTCTAACTGATCCTCTGTCAGCTACTACCATAAATAAAATGATCCCGGGTCATAAAAACTGCTCTCTTTTAGCATCAACTCCTTCGTCTTCAGCTTAACCAACTTCTCACATCATCTCTATCTCTCTTACTGCATCCTAACAGTAATAAAATCTTTGGCTAAACTTTAAATTTTGTCCATATTGATCAAAGTTATCTAAACTCTACTTTGTCAATAACTAAACTCACCATCCACTTCTTCATTTAGATCACATCTAAATTATATAATATGTGCGTACACTTCTTTTCTTATGCCTCTTGTAGTTCTTCTATACTTAGTCTGCTTCTCTCTTTTTTTCTTCTTTTTATCGTTAAAATCTATAATACATCAAACTAAAATGCCCCCCAAAACATCTTCACCACTGCTTTTACTGTTTAGATTTTAAAAATACTTTCGGCACACACTTGCTTCGTTCCTTGTCCTGTAGAACTATCATTTCTGCACTTGTACTTGTAATATTGGTTACATGTACCTTGTCTCCCGTCTTGTTCGAAACAATCCTGTAGGATTATTTAACACCGGTTCCAGAACCATTTGCTCGGTATCAACTTTAAATAATTTGCGAACAGCGAACAGCTGGAAAAAACGCATGACTGTGTGGCGGTAAAAGTAAGTTTTCTTTTAAGTGTACAGGCAAACCTTTCTCTTTCTTACTCTCTCGTACTAAAATCTCCGGAGCTGGTCCACTTGCCAGACCTCCCTTCTCGTGTGCTTTCTTCAAAATTTTTTCTGTCGTTTGTAAACAACCTTCATTTTTCAACATCATAAAGTTTTCGATCTCGGAAGCTGCAGGCACTATGAAATTATTTAATAGGTAATTAAAAAACGGGAATATAGAACATAAAATAAGTAGGTATTTATTATTACATTTTTACAAAAAAAAAGAAAAGTACAGATACATACAATTAATTAAAAATATTAATATAAATAATAATATTTCATTTAGAAAAATATTCCTTTTCAATTCAAAATCTTCAAAATGATTGTTTTTGCACACAGCAACCGCAGATTCTTCCAGGCATAGTGAGCTAAAAAAATTACCGTGGAATAGTTACGTAGATAATAATTAGACAATAATTAATAATAATAATAACAATTAAATATTAATTAGATATTATTAAACCAGAAGCCCATTTGCTGAGAAAATCGTGGCCATTTTTTTACCCTGTAAAGAAACGTTCTTCTCTGTCCTGAATCGAATTTTTACACAGTGTTAACAAACCAAACGTGAAAATGTTTATTTATATGTCTTTTCTTAGTAGCACTGCACTGAAACAATCCAAAAAACACAAACTATTTAGCGAAATATCAAGAAAACTCTCTTGAAAATACGAATAATATCATATACAACGCACGCAAACAAAGGATTTAGCACAAGTGGTGACGTCACGCCGCTCTCCTCACCCCGCACAATTTGTTAACACAGGTTAAATGGAACTAAGCAGTCCTTTATGTCTATAGTCCTTGCATTTTAGTCTGTCGCCGCGAGTCAAAATGTCAAAAATACCATAGACTATCAAATAAGAAGGGAAAACTTAGATGGTCGATTGTTATCAGCATTGCCTCTTTTTGGTGTTCTGTGGCATTGCCAACCTGCGAGTTTCGACGCTCTGGGTTTTTATACTTATTTACCTAATCTGTGCCTATCGAGCGAGGCGCTGCAATGCTGGCGCGGCGGCGGTAGCCGCCAATTTTAAAAATTAAATTTTGATTGCACCAAAATGTTTGCATTGTTTCATATCAAAAATGAAACAATGCAAATATTTTGGCAGTAAATTGAGAAAATAAAACTACATTATCTATGTGGGTAGGTATTTATTATAAATAACTTATTTAAAACTTTATTAAAAGAAAATTAATTAATTTTTTATTGTATAATTCAACACACTAAATATGTAATACCAGTTTTAAAATAATTCTGTCTTAATAATAAACATGTGAGTTCCTTACATATATTAGGGGGGCTAGCTCAGTTACAATATATCATACTTTATATAACACTTTTGTCCAGAGGTCGTTCGGTTGCTAATTTTAGTACACCATATTTGCCCAGGTAGAATGTGCAGAATATCCTAGGTCACATAGTGAGTGCTGCCCCCCTGATCAGTTACCTACCTTAGCATATACACCAAATTACCCTAAATGATCTATCCCGCTGTTATAATTGGTATTATTTTTGAAAATGCGAATTGTGAATATGAGCCCCACTCTATGTGCATGTCAGTCATGTCTCCTTTGGAGCAGATGGATGAACATTAACTGAAACAATATAAAATTCTAATATACAAACAATATTCTTTCTTCGGAATGTTATAATTCCTATTTACCAAAAGTGCTAGTGTGAAGCTGCCCCAGGGTTTCGTGAAAACCGAGCGAATATTTTTCTAAGTTACCCCGGGTGCAGTTACAAAATCTTTACCATCTTTTTAGCGTAAGCGTTTTAGCGTATATTGCTTTGTTTGCAACCGTGTTATTGATATAAGCTAAACACTTTCTTTAAAGCAAGTTATTATATATTGATAAATAAAATATAGTACATATTCCAAAGTATTGCATGTCGTTATTAGCTCACACATATACTATACTATAGTAGTGTGAGCTATGGTGATCCTAATTTTTTCGAGAAAAAAAAAGTTGCTCCGATTTCAAAAATTTTTATATATCTTTGCGTTTCAGATGATTTTGAAACTTTTTTGTTGCGCCGTCTGTCTGTCTGTCTGTCTGGCTGTCTGTCTGTCTGTCTGTATGTCTGTCTGTCTGTCTGTCTGTCTGTCTGTCTGTCTGTATGTCTGTCTGTAACGACCAACGCGCATAACTCAAAAACCGCTTGGCCGATTTTAATTTGGTACCTAGGCTGGGTCTTTGGTCAAGATGGTCCCATTTAAAAATGAACAAAATCCACCGAACACAAACCGAATAAAAGGGTGGGGGTAGATTTAAAAAATTAGAGTTTATGTGCAAATGTGGCGTGTGTGGTATCAAACGAAAGGTAATTGAGTCTGGAGTTAAACAAAATACATTTTAATTTATTTTAAAAAAAGGGTGGGGGTATATTTCAAAAATTAGAGTTTAAGTGAAAATATGGCGTGTATGATATCAAACGAACGGTAATTCAGTCCGGAGTTTAACAAAATACATTTTAGTTTTTGTTTTTTTCAAGGGTGGGGGTAGATTTTAAACATTTGAGTTTAAGTCAAAACATGGCTTGTGTGGTATCAAACAAAAGGTAATTTAGTCTGGAGTTGAATAAAATATATTTCAGTTTTTAGTTATATTAGCTCACACGTAAACTATAACTATAGTACCTAGTGTGAGCTTAGGGGCCCATATATTGGCAGAGTATTTTTATTCAAGTCACACAAAAGTTAAATTTATAACATTAAAATCATATTTTTCAATAAACTCTTTTTAACCGTAGTCTATCAGTTAACATACTAGCAAAACGCTCTTGTGAGCAAAAGTTTGTATGGTAAAACAAAATGATTCAAAGTCAATTTTCATAGTCCACGAATTTTAAGCAACAACCGATAGATTAAAGTTCAAAATAAATCTCTCACCATAATTACAGCCAGAATGCCACCACTAATATTTAACACTACTTAGTTTTTTTTTGTTTTGTGGCATTACAGTTACCTTTGGCACATTTAGTCACTGTTATTATTTGTTTACTTATTTTCACTTTTTGGTTTGGATTCAAAAATCATAACTTATTACGAATGATATTAAGTTTTTGACTGATTTGAACTGATCTTAACAGAGATCATGACTCCGATTAAAATTAATACTCCGACTGATCTACTCCGATTGATTTAAATATTACAACTGATCTACTCCGATTAATCTACTCCGATTTATCTACTCCGATTGATCTACTCCGATTGATCTAAATATTACAACTAATCTACTCCGATTAATTTATTCCGATTGATCTACTCCGATTAAAATTACTACTCCGATTGATTTAAATATTACAACTAATCTACTCCGATTAATTTATTCCGATTGATCTACTCCGATTAAAATTACTACTCCGATTGATCTCCTTTGCTATCCAGATCGCGCTTTTATAACAAGTCTTAAAGTGGGGAACAACATCAAGATTTCCTGCTCGTGATTTTCTGTTTCTAACACCATTTAAGGTCATACAAAGTATCAAAGTTTGGCCGAGTGGGATTAACCTCGAGGTCTGCCCGCTTTTATTTTTTGCAATGCGCAAAGCCATGCAAACATTGCCTTGTTTGGCTGTCCTAATTAAAATTAGGTAGCGTTGGCGCCGTTTTTGTCTCGAGGCTTTAGAACCTTGATTTGGCGGATATTTCATCATCGAACAGAGTTGATAAAAAGGCTAGGATCTATTCGTTTATTATTTAATTTAAGCTCAGAGTCTCCACAAGTAAGGTGTTGTTAAGTATTAGTCAGTGGTTATTGTCAAAGTTAAGTGATGTGATGGGTTGAATACAATAACGTGAGTTACTTTAATTTAATATCGTACAATAGTGAGAGTTAAAAATAAATGAATTTTCTTTACGGTTCAACCTCTAACTGAGTAAAATTATTAATTAAGTTGCCATTGTAGATTTTTAAAATTAAGCTGTTAGCTGACCCCTACACTAGATAAGCAAACTAAACCCAACCCAACAAGGTTTGAAATTTATAACCCACAACCAGAGGATAGACATCAGAGTATAGCTAAGAGGGGGCTGGCCCCCTCTGTTGGATCTCAGGCTGCCCTTATGTCTTGCAGGGGTCCCCTCGATCACCACTAATAAAAAATACAGATACAATATATGTGTATCACAGAAAGCATAGACGTAGGCCACAGCCCCCTTCAGGCTGGCTACGCCGATAAAATTGGGCTTTTTGTTAAAATAAACTATGCAAATTTATTTTATAGGTTATGTTATATACTTACTTGAGATTAGTAACCAAATTGTTGAATTTTTGGCTGGCCGGTAAAATTTGGTTTCCTAAAAACCAAAAATGTTGGTAAAAGCCGTAAAAATTGCAGAAAAAACGAAAAAATTGAATTCCAGAAAATTCGAGACGGATCAGCTGGTTCCTAACGAATAGGTTGGCCGTAGCGGGTTGGGTGAGGAAGATCGGGGGTCTACGGTGGCGCCGCCATCGACTGGTAAGTAAAGCTCGAGTGACCAGGCCCTGTCGATAGGTCAGGAACTAAAAAAAAAGAGGCATAGAATGAGTGTCCCATCTTTTTTACTAATCTTTATGCCGTATTCCATTGGGAAAATGAGTGCAGCACTGGTGGTGCACTGACACTGAAACGGTGCTGTCAAAAATTTGCACCGAGCGCAGTTTCAATGGAACACGCGGAAAATGAAAAATCGCACTCGTGTGGTATAAGGTCACTATATCACGAAGTTCCTAACATCGTGATATAGTGACCTTAGTGTGGTATGCCATTATGAGCTGTAGAACTTCTTTTTTATTCTTGCTTTACGCAACGTTAATATAACATTTTCTTGCAAATAATTTTTTATAGTATATCCATTATAAATAGGGCAAATTGATTATGCAAAAATCTCATTTTTGAAAAAAATGTCTCACAACCTGTAGTTTTATCAGGCCAACGACGATATCCATTTTTATTTGTTTCAAAGTTACACGGTACAAATAAATAAATAATGATTTTATTTAAAAAAAGTTAATAAGAATATTTTAAAAATGCCCACCTCCTTGTTGAATGCAGGCTTGTGCTCGTATACCAACAGATAGAGTAGTTATCTATATTTCGCGCTTGTTTTTCAAAAAACCCTAACCAGAAGTGTACTTTATGCTCCCAAAATTTGAACATAAGTATTCGAAACACCTTGTATACATATATAATATTTCACAAGTTTCTTTCAACTAAACCTAACTGTCCTGCCTTGCGGAATTTGGTCAAAAACATGTTGTTCAAAATCCATTTGTTCGAAAGTAATATTAATACTTCAATAACATTTTCTTGAAAAGGAAAATTATTTAAAAACATTTCCTTCAAACAAAACATTTTATTAAAATTTATTATTAAAAGGAAAATTGTTCAAAAAAGTTTTTGAAGAAAATATTTTTGAACAAATTTCCATTCAACAAGAACATAACCTAACCTAACAGCTAAGCGTAAGGGTGTTTTAACATACCATAAAAATGGCAAGGCATGTGCCTCAGCGCTAATGGGGTTTCGTCCCCCTTGTTCTTTTTTTGGACAAAATTAAGGCTACTTGAATTTATTTGTGAGGAATTTTGCAGTGCTCATCTCGAGCCGAAAGTGTTTCTTGAACTAAAAAATACATTTATTTTTACTTATAATCATAGCTGCCAGAAAACCCCAACTGTCGGAAAATTAGCCCCAGGGCCCCAGTCAACCAAATTCATACAAATCTACTTACCTGTTTGTTGTTAAATCGGTAAACCACATTTTCAATAGAGTTTTTTATTTTTGGGGTTTCCGTTCTCATTGTTTTTATTGCACAGAACTGTTCTTCTTCATCTTCATCGCTGCTACTACTTAGCAGCGAAGAAAATAATAAAAAATTGCTAACAACTTTATTTTCACTCATTTTTACGTCCCACGACAATAATAAGCGTTTAAAATTAATGGCGGGAAAAAGTTTTCGGTGCGGCACGAGCCCTCAGAGCCGGTGTCAAAAAAGCCGCACTCAGTGCAAAACTGACTTCATAAGTTCCTCAATGGAATACGAAAACTGAAAAAGTGCATGTGCTACGTATTTTTACGACTGCACGTTAGCGTCCGATTTAGCGCTCTACGTTTTGTTTAAAATTTGAGTTTAATGCCGTATTCCATTGGGGAAATGAGTGCAGCACTAGTGCACAACTGGCTCGGTGTTTGCATTCCATTGACATGCACTTTTTCAGTTTTCGTATTCCATTGAGGAACTTATGAATTCAGTTTTGCACTGAGTGCGGCTTTTTTGACACCGGCTCTGAGGGCTCGTGCCGCACCGAAAACTTTTTCCCGCCATTAATTTTAAACGCTTATTATTGTCGTGGGACGTAAAAATGAGTGAAAATAAAGTTGTTAGCGATTTTTTATTATTTTCTTCGCTGCTAAGTAGTAGCAGCGATGAAGATGAAGAAGAACAGTTCTGTGCAATAAAAACAATGAGAACGGAAACCCCAAAGATAAAAGTGGTTTACCGATTTAACAAACAGGTAAGTAGATTTGTATGGATTTGGTTGACTGGGGCCCTGGGGCTAATTTTCCGACAGTTGGGGTTTTCTGGCAGCTATGATTATAAGTAAAAATAAATATATTTTTTAGGTCAAGAAACACTTTCGGCTCGAGATGAGCACTGCAGAATTTCTCATAAATAAATTCAAGTAGCCTCAATTTTGTCCAAAAAAAGAACAAGGGGGATGAAACCTCATTAGCGCTGAGGCACATGTCTTGCCATTTTTATGGTATGGTTAGAGCTGTGTACAGTCCTTGTGTTAAAACACCCTTACGTTTAGCTGTTAGGTTAGGTTATGTTCTTGTTGAATGGAAATTTGTTCAAAAATATTTTCTTCAAAAACTTTTTTAAACAATTTTCCTTATGAAAAAAAATAACTTTCAAAGAAAATGTTTTTTAACAAAAAAAATTTAATAAAATTTTTTCAAACAATTTTTTGTTTGAAGGAAATGTTTTTATATAATTTTCCTTTTCAAGAAAATGTTATTGAAGTATTAATATTACTTTCGAACAAATGGATTTTGAACAACATGTTTTTGACCAAATTCCGCAAGGCAGGAAAGTTAGGTTTAGTTGAAAGAAACTTGTGAAATATTATATATGTATACAAGGTATTTCGAATACTTATGTTCAAATTTTGGGAGCATAAAGTACACTTCTGGTTAGGGTTTCTTGAAAAACAAGCGCGAAATATAGATAACTATCTGTTGGTATATGAGCACAAGCCTGCATTCAACAAGGAGGTGGGCATTTTTAAAATATTCTTATTAACTTTTTTTAAATAAAATCATTATTTATTTATTTTACGAATTCTATTTATCTTAGGATAATATTTATCGGCGTGTAACTTTGAAACAAATAAAAATGGATATCGTCGTTGGCCTGATAAAACTACAGGTTGTGTGACATTTTTTTCAAAAATGAGATTTTTGCATAATCAATTTGCCCTATTCATATAGGATATACTATAAAAAATTATTTGCAAGAAAATGTTATATTAACGTTGCTTAAAGCAAGAATAAAAAAGAAGTTCTACAGCTCATAATGGCATACCACACTAAGGTCACTATATCACGATGTTAGGAACTTCGTGATATAGTGACCTTATACCACACGAGTGCAATTTTTCATTATCCGCGTGTTCCATTGAAACTGCACTCGGTGCAAATTTTTGACAGCACCGTTTCAGTGCCAGTGCACCACCAGTGCTGCACTCATTTTCCCAATGGAATACGGCATAAGTTGATGATGTTTATTCGTTACGTAAATTTCTCCCCTTAGCAGAGAACAGGGAATGTGTCACTGGTAATTTTGAGGTTATAGTGTTTTGTGCTGTTTTGTTGTGTTTGTTGTGTATTTGAGGAAAAGTTTTTGTTTCTTTCAAGGTTTTTTTTACTGGGTACACAAAAATAAAGGTAGGTTTATAAAAACATTGATTATAATCTCGGACTTACCATAACATTAAAGTTTTTTGTTAGAGTTTCGTTCCTTAAATTGCAATCATCCTATACAAAGCATCTACCAATCTCTTCTTTTGTACAGGCACTTCTAAATAAAAAAAATCTGGGCATCCACATATAATCTGGTTGTTCAAAAATCAATCGAGATCCTAACCAAACATCTCAGTGGATTTGTTATTTCATCAATGTTTGGTTATTATGCAGTAGGTGAATGGTTTTCTTTTATTTTTAAGTTTTTTGCAAATTTCTTTCTATAGGTAGTTTTATTATCTGCCTTTGCAGTAATAAAAATACTTTTACCCCATTTAGAAAAAACAAATTAAAGGTGAGTTTTATCTCTTTCCTTCCTAAAAAAAATATAAAGGATAGATATACACTAGAGCATAACTCTTCCTAGTGATGAACTGCAACAATCATGTTTTTTGATATTTGTATTTGCAGTGTTGCCATGTTGGTCTATTTTTCTTGACTTTAAAGGATTTTTTTATGTGATCAGGTCGAGTTTTCTTGAGGGGTGAACAGCTAACCCAAAATGTGTACACTGATTGTGAAAATCCACAATCTTTTGCTAAGATTGTGAGGGATTGTGGCAAGATTGTGAGGGATTGTGGTAAGATTGTGACAGATTCTGGGTGATTGGGAGGGATTGTGTAAAGATTGTAAAGAGTTGTGAACAGATTTTGAGAAATGTGTACACCGATTGTGAGAGCTATTCACCCCTCGGGCAAAAGTTTATTTTCATATTTAACTTGTTTTTTTTTAGTAAATAAAACAAAACAAACTTGAAAATGTACCTCAACTAGATCTAAAATAACCAGCTTTAAACCTGGTGTAACCTAATCTGAACTGAAATAAACTGACCTGATACCTTTTGACAGGTCTTCTGAAAAATTACCTATAAATTTGGCAACAGTGTCTTTTAAAAGTCTCACTCACCAAGCAGCTTCTCTGGTATATCCTTTATATTTTTAATTGAGAATAAAAGAGATATTACTCACTCTAAATTTATTTTTTTTTAATTTACATAAAAAAGTTTTTAATGCACACGGTTAACTTAAAAATAAAAGAAATCCATATACTGCATAATTAATGTTCTTGTCGCCAGATTTTCATCAGCTGCTAGAATTCTTGGAAAAATTGGCAACCACTATAATGATTCTTATTTATCTGTGGTTAAAACACAACTGTTTATTAAATCTTTATGGGCACCTGTTGCCAAAAAATCCTTTTTACAAATGCAATAGCAGAGTCAAAATTATTGGTATTAACCTGAGTTAACTGTATTTTGAACAAAATGAATCAGTTTTTCAGAACTTAAAAAAGAAAGAATATTCTGGCACCAAAACTTTAGTATGAGAATGGTTCAAGCTGTCAATTGCAAAAAAAAAGGGTTGTCTGTACATTTTTGTCTAATGTATGTCTATAAAATAGGTAACTTTACTTAATGTAGTGTTTCTTTTTGTTTTAGATATATAGCAGGTATACATAATGGATGATATTTTAGATATCGCCCTATTTGACTCCAGCAGTGAAGATGAGGATGTGGATGATCTGCTGCTAATGGATTTACCTGAGAACCTTGCTAGGAGAGCAGACCTTTATGGGCGATTTTCCCTAGATAATATTTCAAATCAGCAAGCAGTAGACTTTTTTAGATTTGAAAAAGAAGACATCCCTCGGCTTGCAGCATGTTTAAGGTTACCAGAGGAGATCACCACAAGGGAAAATATTAAACTTTCAGGTAGGTTAGGGTGGGCCACCACTATGAGACATGCAAATAGTTAAGAGTAGTCATCTCTGTATCATAATTATGGTAAAGTATGTATATAGTGGTGGGAAAGGATTTTGTAAACATAATTATGCAAGCAAAAGCATGTGTTTGATGAGAGGAGAGGGCAGGTGCTGTTGTCTCCGAAAAAAACTTGGATGCACACTACCAGTACTTTAATCAGCTACTAAGCCCTGAGTGTAATTCTATGTTTGGTTCATTTTAGTCAATCTGATGTAATTGCTGGTGTCAAATAAATTCACATTCAAATACTTTATTGCCTTTCTAATCTACAAAAGATATAAGATTGTCACAAAACATAATTCTAACTAAGTTTCTTATCAGTACAATTAGAAATCTCCTCTTAAAAATACTTTTAAAAAAATGCAGACCTGAAAAGGGTAATTTTTTTTTCCCATTACCCATTTCCACATAGACACCAACAGACCAACCTAAACATACAAAGCTCTCTTAAATTAAAATGTAAAAAAAAATCAAATTAAATAACCTATGCCATCTTTGTTAACCACCTTTTTTTCACCTACATCATTCAGACTCATTTCAGGTGTAAATGCCTTATGTATCCTGCTCAGAAGGTTGGCATACCCAAACCGCTTAATAGATCTGGAACAAATGTTTGGATACTCATATGGTGCATTATCCAGCATCATAACAACTGTAAGCGAAATTGTAATAACCAACAAGCAGCATTTGCTTCAGGATCTTGCTGCTCATAATGGATGGCTTAATGAAGCCAAATTGCAACAATATGCTCAGGTAATGTAATATACAGCATGTTATTTTAATAATGCACCAAACTTTAAGGAGTGGTAGGGCAGGTCAATGGAAGAATATTTTTTCCATTGCACTTTGTATTAAACCTCTTTATTTTTTAGATACAGGGTGTCAAAGTTAACGATATTTTTTCGAATTTTTATAATAACTTCCTTAAAAATTATGATAAGAAATCAAAATTTTGTGGAGTTATCTACTATAATAAAGGTAATCATTAAGTGATTATTATTTAAATAAAAAAAAATTACTGAAAATTATAACCAAAAATCTGTTTTTTTTTTTCAAAAAATTAAAAAAAAATATATTAAATGTAGTACTGTTGTCCCAATATTTTTGTAATTATTAAGGGGTCTTTAGATGTGTACAGAGTGGTTCAAATTGGACACTTTTATAGGAAACGCACATTTCTAGAGGAAAAAAACTAACTTACATGTTACGAGCTTGATTTTCGTAAAAAAATAGGGCCGAAAACGGCACACTCTTAGGCACAGTGCTAAATTGAACATAAAGAAGTTTGGCTGTAATAGCAAAGTTTAAAAAAACATTTCCAAACTAGTAAGAACCTTTCATTTTGAAATTTGTATTGGAGAACTTGGCTTTACTTTTATCTCAATTCTTTTTATGGAATGCCATTTTCGCGTACTTGGCTTTTTTTTACATAAAATGTTTTTGTTATGATAAAAAATACTCATGAATAACCTAGTTACGAGGGTAAGTCGAAAATGCGCCGAATTGAAAACCACCCTGGATCTTGTAAGTAGTTCAAGATATCGAGCTCGTAACATATAGATTAGTTTTTTTCTATCTCCTCTAGAAATGGCAGTTTCCTATCAAAAGTGTCTAATTTGGATCACTCTTAAAAAAGCCTATCTTAAAACTATTTTGTAAATTTAATAGCTCTTAAAAAAATTCTTAAAAAAAATTACAAATTTATACCTATTGCAAAGATTATTTGACCACACTGTATCTCCTTAACCTGTAGTTTTTTGGAAAAAAGAAATAGAACATTTTTTGATCACAATGAATTACAAAATTATTTGTTTTTATAAAACTCACTCAAATAATAAATAAATAAATTAGCTCACACATATACTATACTATAGTGTGAGCTATGGTGATCCTAATTTTTTCGAGAAAAAAAAAGTTGCTCCGATTTCAAAAATTTTTATATATCTTTGCGTTTCAGATGATTTTGAAACTTTTTTGTTGTGCCGTCTGTCTGTCTGTCTGTATGTCTGTAACGACCAACGCGCATAACTCAAAAACCGCTTGCCCGATTTCAATGAACTTTGGTACCTAGGCTGGGTCTTGGGTCGAGATGGTCCCATTTAAAAATGAACAAAATCCACCGAACACAAGCCAAATAAAAGGGTGGGGGTAGATTTCAAAAATTAGAGTTTATGTGAAAATATGGCGTGTGTGATATCAAACGAAAGGTAATTGAGTTTGGAGTTAAACAAAATATATTTTAGTTTTTGTTTTTTTAAGGGTGGGGGTAGATTTCAAAAATTTGAGTTTAAGTCAAAACATGGCTTGTGTGGTATCAAACGAAAGGTAATTTAGTCTGGGGTTGAATAAAATTTATTTTAGTTTTTAGTTATATCAGCTCACACGTACGCTATAACTATAGTAGATACCTAGTGTGAGCTTAGGGGTCCATATATTGGCAGAGTATTTTTAAAACTCACTGTTTTTCCCCACTCTTCAAACTTGACAAATGCTATAACTTGGAAACAAAACGCTTGTGACCACTAGTTATTTGAACTTTTTGTCTAGTTTTCACCTTCTGTGCCAACCCTTAAGTTTGGTGCATTATTTAAATTACACCCTGTATAATATAGCTTATATACTTTGCACATACATATAGTTTTGTACCTGATTAGGCATAAAATGTTTAACTAAAATGTACTTATTTAATTTACCTAATAATTTATTTCTAGTAACCTAGCTAACTTAACCAGCTCAGAGGTAGGTTCCTCTGCTGGTTTAAATATAATCATTATCTATTTTAAGCATATCTGTACCATTTTGTTAACACAATTATATTTTTATAAAATAAATTTAAAATTAAAAAATTGAAAGGGACCAAAAGAAAAAGAAAGTTTGCAAACTAAATTTCAAAATACAATTACTCAGTTCTTTTACTAGACTACCAGTCACTTGACAAAAAATTACGTAAGTCCTATTTCTTTTTAGGCTGTTCAACAAAAAGGAGCATCCCTAGACAATTGCTGGGGTTTCATAGATGGAACCATAAGGCCGATATGTAGACCTACCATTAACCAGAGGGAGTACTACTCTGGACACAAGCTTGTTCATTGTGTGAAATACCAAAGTTTAGTTTGTCCCGATGGTATTGTTGTCAGCCTTAAAGGGGCCTATCCAGGGACCTACCACGATTCCCGAATTTTAAGGGAATCCAATCTATATGAAGAGTTACAACAACACGCTGTTTTTGGAGAGCGAAGCTATGTCATATATGGTGATCAAGGCTATGGGTTGCGAGAGTTATTGATTCGTCCCTACAGCCAGCACGAGATTGCTGGCAACCCTGCAAGACAAGATTTTAATAACTCAATGAAAGCTGCGAGAATAGGAGTAGAATGGGGATTTAATAAAATCATTAAAGAATTTGCATTTTTGGATTTTAAAAAAAATCAAAAACTTTTGTTACAGGACGTGGGGGCTTTATATTCCATTGGCATGATTCTAACAAACTGCCACACCTGCCTTTATGGCAGCCAACATAACAATTATTTTGATATAATTCCTCCACATCTTGAAGAATACTTGGGAAATTAACAATTATATCTTTGACAAAGGCGTAGAAGGGTCTGAACCAACTTTATTAATAAAATTACGGTCCAGGATGCATCAAACTTTAAGGGGCGGTAGGCAAGGTCAAAAGAACAAAAAAATTCTTATTAGATTTTTCATCAAACTTCTTTGTTTTTTAGAATAAGTCAAAGTTAAAAAGTCGATTTTTTGTTATAACTTTCTTAACAATTACAATGAGTTGGAGTTATGTACTATAATAGAGGTAATAATTAAGTGATAAAATTATTTAAACAAAAAACTGAAAATTATTACCAAAAATCTGTTTTTTTTTTCAAAAAAATTATACAAATTGCATTAAATGTAGTACTATTATCACTATTTTTTATAATTATTAAGGGGCCTTTATATGTATACAAAAGCCTGTATCAAAATTATTTTGTAAATTTAATAGCTAATAAAAAAAATAATTCTTAAAAAAATTGACAAATTTATACCTATTGCAAAGTTTATTTGGCCACACTGTATCTCCTTAACTTGTAATTTTTTGGAAAAAAGCAATGGAACAATTTTTTTATCACAATGAATTAAAAAATTATTTGGTGCTGTCCAATTTCACTATTCACACTTGACAAATGATATAAGTTGGAAACAAAAAACTTTTGACCACTAGTTATTTGAACTTTTTCTCTAACTTTGACGTTCCGCAATAACCCTTAAAGTTTAATGCATCATTTAAATTAAACTCTGTATACTATACAGGGTGTAATTTAAATGATGTACCAAACTTTAAGGGTTGGTGTGGTGCAGAAAGTCAAAACTAGACAAAAGTTCAAATAACTAGTGGTCAAAAGTTTTTTGTTGCCAAGTTATAGCATTTGTCAAGTTTGAAGAGTAGGGGAAAACTGTGAGTTTTAAAAAGGACAAATTTGACAGCGCCATTTTTTCCAAAAAATTACAGGTTAGGGAGATAGTGTGGCCAAATAACCTTGCAATAGGTATAAATTTGCCAAATTTGTTTAAGAATTATTTTTTTTTATGAGCTATTAAATTTACAAAAAAAAATTTCAAGATAAAATAGTGATTATCGAAAAAATTATTTCGGCAGAAGAATTTTGCTCGTCCCAAAACTTCAATCAGATTAAAGTGGACATGCACAGTGTACAGGGTAGAACACAAAACAAATATTTTGCATAAGAATAAAGTACCCTTGTTTAAATAGATAGAAAAAATTGTTTGTGATTGTACTAAAGAAACTTGTTTAGAATTAAAAGTTATGCTTAGATATGAAGTTTTAGCCACCTATGACATTTTTGAGAATTTTGAAAATTTCCGAGATTTTTTAAAGGATTTTTCTCTTCTGCATAAAAACAACAAAAATCATACTTGCTGGCACGGGTAGGAGTCGAGAATACATTTTCAATATGTTTATTGTGCAGTCCCTAATAAATCACAAAACTATTTGAAATTGTCATTTTTAAATTTCACAGTTTTTTTTCTCTTTAATCTTGGGAAATGCTATAATTTGGAAACAAATATTCTTTGACCATATCACCATAATCCTTTTTATATTTGAACTTTTTGTGTACTTTTGACCTTTTCTACTACCCCTTAAACTTTATCACTTAAATTACACCTTGTATAATGAGAGGGCAAAAAATCCGACAAAATATTCTTTGTTGTGTGTAAAGTGCGATCCACTATAAGTGGACTCCCCAGTTTCATTCAAACGTTTGTTGCTGTTGTTAAAAATAAAAACACGTCACCTAAGTTTTTCACAGGCTTTATTCAAGACACAATTTTTTTTTGGTCAGACCCCCGGAAAGGGTCTACTCATATACAACTTTTTTTTTCAGATGAAATGATATACCACAAGTGGGGTACTTGTGGTATATCATTCGAAAGCCTATAAAAAAAGGAAAGCAACGGAATAATTTTTTTTTGGTATTGTATTACAAAATGTCAAAAAATTATTTTTTCAAATGCTTCACCTTCTACTTGTAGTATCTCATTTGAAAGCTTGCGAAAAAAGGAAAACAACGAAATATAATTTTTTGACATACATCAATAAACATGTCAAAAAATTAGTTAACATATCACAAGTAGTCATTCCATCAAAAAAGTTGCATGTGAGTAGACCCGTTTCCGGGGGTCCGACCAAAAAAAAATTGTATCTTGAATAAAGCCCGTGAAAAAACTTAGTTGACGTGTTTGTTTTTAACAACAACAACAAACATTTGAATAATAGTGGGGGGTCCACTTATAGTGGTACAAAGTTTTTTTTTTTTGTAAGGTTAGATTCACTCAGTGTAAAACATACAAATTTAAATTAAGTTAATGTTCTTTTTATTAAATTGGATGTAATTTAAGTTAAGATGATGTGGCGTTTGCAAGAAGGACTTCTTCGACACTTTGTTTAAGCCCTTATGATTATGGTCGCTAAGACCGAAACGCGTCAAGGGTAAGAAATACAGACTGCATTTTTGCTAAAAAACGTAGTTTTATTTCGCTGTTAAGAATTCAGTGTGGAGCAAAGGACCCCAACTCACTATACATCTAGTTAAAAATGCTCCATCTAGGAGAGTACCACAATGCAAATTACAATTAAAGTTTTCCGCCATCCTGAGATCCAAGATGGCGATCAGAATCATACTTGAATCCTCGAAGATGCTGTTCGTTCTTGTTTTTATTATTTGATTTATTTCGCGACCTTGAATTCTAAGATAAAAGCGATAATTTTCAAACGTGATCTTTTTGAGCGATCGGTCTTTACTATGATGCTTTGTATTTTATTAAAATCGGTTTAGTGATAATGATTTTACGACGAAGTTAATGCGGAGATGCAAACGCCTAAATTGCTAATATTCATATCTTGAGGATTACTGAAGTTATTTTAATAAATTATAACTTCACTTTACGTGCCGGATATTTAAATCATTTTTACAAATTCAAAAAAATGGTCGAAAAATATGTAAAAACAAAGAAAATATATTTTTGTGGGAATCATCAAACAGTTGCCGTTTATTTTAATAAAATGGACACTAAGTTCAAAAGTTATAATAAAAAATATTATGTCGGTTTTTTTTGGCCCACCCGGTACATTTTAGGTTCCAAAATATCCGAATGTGCTAATTATGAAGTTGACTTTATTCAGTTAAACTTTTTCTTAGGAAAAGTTAAATAAAAAATAATTTCGGTTAAAATACAAATACATGCACCAAAAATGGTTGTATTGGTAATAACGCTTTAGGGTTCGTTTTCTTTAATTTTTATTAAACTTTTCCAAAAACTTTGAAACTACAGAAAGCAAAATTTTGTATAGAAGTTAGTTTTTTGTGTTTGTTAGTCTCAAAATTCTAACAATTTTGAAACTGTTGTGTATGAGAAATAAAAAAAATTTGTAAAACACCAATAGTGGTAATGTTTTTTTTTATTAAAAATTTAACTTTTTTGATCAACAAAATAAATTGCTATTTACTTACTCTACTTAGAGATTCTTAAAAGAAATAAAACAAAAAAAGTAAAACTTAAGCTAACATTAATAATGTGAACCAACATATTATACTAAAGAACACACATAATACTTTATGAAAACACTCAATCACAGACCTTTGATTTCACTTCTTAAATTAGTAACACCAGAATCAAGGTAACTTGAATAGTCAAATGAAGATACACGATTTTGAAACTCATAAAGCAAAATACTGAAAAAAAAAACATATTTTACATTTACAAATGTTTAAAATGAAGTTTTGGCTGTTTAAAAAAAAATCGTACTGTGACGGCACTTTGCACTTTCCAGGTAAATAACAGTTTAGGTAACAAGTTAGATCACTTAATTCACTTCGAGCCTAGGTTATTTAAATCTGTATCATTATTTTGGTAATTGAAGTTTCTAAATACACCACAAGTTGTTTATTAGTTAGTGTAGAATTAGATTTTCATGCAGTTTTAGATAGTAATTAAATTATTGGCCGCTACTTTCTGCGCAAGCTCCACTTCGAATGTGAATTAAGTAAAAATCTTTAATTTTAGTATTTTTTTAAAACAATTTCTATTAATTTTTTCTGTGCCTCAAACATATCCAGCAGTACTTGCAATCTCTTTTCTTCAAAAACAACTCGTTTATCTTCGTTATCCATTCTTTTTTTGCGTTCTTCCAATTCCTGCTCCAATCGTCTTGACTCAAGACTTAGCTGCCTTTCTCGAAGATCCAATTCTCGAGTTCGGAATTCATGTTGTCGTTCACTTTTTCTATCTAAATACTGGACCGTAATTGTTTTGGCGTTTTTGTAACTTGTGTTTGTACGTTTCCGTGGAGCTAAAAAAAAATTAATATTATACAACATAAAATCACAAATTACTCACTTATTACTTTTAGGCAACTGGCAAAATTACTGTTATTCTGATACCTCAGAACACCTCCTTTCTCTCCAGCCTAGCTTTTATATCAGGCATAGCCATGAGCACTTCTTGGGACATAACCTTCCAATAGAAAAAAACCGCTTCAAAGATAAAAAATAATAATGGCAAAATAAAAAGTTTTGTAGCTCTTTAATCCCAGTAGTTCAAGGATAGTAACAGTTTGAGTAATGTTTTTTTCATCACAAAGTCTCTCTCAGTCTTTCATTTTAATAGAACAGTAAATTGTTAATAAATAAATTTATTAAGTGAGACTGGGGAAAGCCTAAAGAGTTAACCTAACTTTTTTACTTGACCACTTTTATCCCCAAAGTGTGAAACTACTTTTATCCAAATAGATAGGCAAATACTCACTTAAAATATTTTTTTGAGCCAGAGGTGTTTTAGTCTGCTGCTTTACATTTGTGCTTTCTTGAGACTGATTGGACTTTTCGGGTTTCTTGTCAGTTTCTCTAATGATTTCTTCCTCAAGATATGGTACTTCAACAGCTTCGTTCTCAGATTCAAAAAAATAAAAGTTACTTGTGCCATTTTCATCAACAATATCTGCAACTGGGACTGAAAAAAAAGTATCTGTTGGCATTACCTACACACAAGGGGGAAACAACTCATAACAGTGCCTGGGTACCCACATAAATTAGCCTGGCATTACCCCAAGACTTCCATGGCATTACTGGAAATAGATGTACAAATTTTCGCTCAGCTTTACCCCCTCGCCTACACATTACCATATTGCTTTGCAAGGTATTGTTCGAATACATGTACACTGTACAGAACGTTTTTGCTTTTATATTTTTTCCCACCCTTATTGACCATTAACTTTAGTCATTAAAAAAATTTATAAAAAGGTCTATTTACAAAATTTTAGTTTTTTATAAAGAGATTGTTTAATTTTGTAATATTTCTTACTATTAATATTTATTATTACAATATTTTTTTACATTTACCTTACACGGTGTTTCACAAACATTGAAACAGAGGCTTTTTGGGTATTTAGAGTACAATTTCAACAAAATCCTCGGGCACATCAATTTTGTATTTATTTTGACACTCTTCAAGCATCTTGGTGTTTCTGAAGGATAGGATACGCCCCCTGTACGCAATGTAAAAATAACCCCTTGAATTTGAATAGGGAAAGTGGGTCGAGTTTTTTTTCTGAAGGCCTTTTGGATACCCTTACAGTTGTGTTAAAATATCAAAAATTTATCGATTAGTTTTTAAGGTAGGTATTTGAATTTAAATTTTCCATAGAACCATTTCATGAATTATTCCAACAATTCAGAAGGAACCCTGAGCCTCCTCGATTTTATTTTTGTTAGTAGTACATTTGTATAATGCATTTATGTTTCCTAGATACACCCCTCTCTAGGGGTAAGACTTACCTCCCGAATTTGAATAGGGAAAGTGGGATAAGTAATACCTCTTTTAAAGGACTTGGAATTACCTTTAAAGTTGGGTTAAAATTTAAAAAATCTATCTATTAGTTTTTTGTGAATTATTCCAACATTTTAAAAGAAACTAGTGCATTTGCAACTGGGTTAAGTGAAACCTCTTTTTGAAGGGATTTTAATCACCTTTACAGTTGTGTCAAAACTTTTTAGTTCTAATAATTACTTCTTAAGATATTTAAATTTGATTTTCTTAGGGTTTATTTTAAGTTGTTGGAATAATTCATAAAAAAACGATTTAAAGTTAGTTCCATGGGAAATTCAAATTTAAATATTTCAAAAACTAATAGATTTTTAAATTTTTTATTTGACTGTTAAGGTATTCGAAAGGCATTCCGAAAGTGGTGCCACTCGACTCACTTTCCCCATTCAATTTCAAGGGGTTATTTTCACCCTACTACTAGTGAGGGGGCGTGTCCTTCAAAAATGCCAAGATGCTTAAAGAGTGTCCCCCTTGAATACAAAATCGAAATGTCTGAGGTTCTTCCCAAAATCGCACTTTAAATACCCAAAAAGGCCTATGTTTTAATGTTCGTGAAGCACCCTGTATATAGGGTGGGTAAAAATTATGTTTTTTAAAGGAAACATCCATGGGTGATTTTGAAGTTAAGTCATTCCTTTTAAGATGTGATGGGGGAGGTCAAAACTAGAGACCCTGTATGTATGACATATTTTAAGGATTAAAATATGTCATACATACAGGGTTTCTGGTCAAAACAAACAAAAAACATCTTAAAGAAAAACAGTAAAAATATGAAATTTGGTAAAATTATGCATCAGAACAAGGGCAATAATTAAAGATAAAAATTAAAAAAAAATTATATGGTCAGCTTTTTTCAGGCAATTTTTTTCTTATAAACTTTAATAAATGTCATCCTTAATGCACTGTTTTGTTAATGTTTCCTGTTATTAGAAAGAAGTCTCCAGGGAGACAATAATAACAAACCATTATTATTTTTTAAGTAAAATAAAAAGTTATAAACATAATTTTTACCAATTTTTGGAAGTTATTTTTATAGTCTATATTGCCATTGATCATAATTAGTCAAGTAATTATTTGACGCTGGCTGATTTTCTTTTTTTGTAAAACCCTTGTTTGAACTTTTGGCTTCCATGGTATATAAACTTTTTTGTATACTTCATAGATGTGAATGATAGTTTGCAAGATACAACCACTTTTTTTTTAATGAACAACTACTTCAAATTATACATATGTGAATGAAAATCAACACAATTTTTTTAATGTCAATTTGTCATTTTTAAACATAAATCTTGTATATACACAAAGTGTCAACAGTGCAATTATCTAGGCATGTGGGTAAACAAAAACCTAGATCAATCTTATGAAATTAGATCAAAAATTAAAATATAGCAAGAAATGCTTTTAGGAAATTAAAAAAATTCCTCTGCAGCAAGTACCTTCATTTAATTTATTTAAAACGGAGAATAGGAATAATACCCTTCTTTATAGATGTGAAGCATGGACAAGAAAAAGCAGTGAAATAAACAAACTGAAGCTTTTGAACAGAAAAAAGTTTTAATACTTTGGTCACATAATAAGAGCCCCCAATTCACAGCTAGGTAGGTACTACTAGAGACCCTGTATGTATGACATATTACAGGGTCTCTAGGTACTACAAAATATAATGGAGGGAAAAATAAAACACAAGAAGAATTTCCTGGCTCAAGAATTAAACTGGTGCAGGATAATTCAAAAACTATTTTTGTATAGAATTAAAAGACCTATCAAAAAAAAACAATAAAATATAGGGTGTTCAATTTTAAAAAAATATGTTTTTTGAAAAAACAATGCTCAATTGTTTTTTTAATTTGATCATCTTAAAGAGTGCCAAAAAGTCTACAAGTTTTAAACTTTTTTTCTATTAATAATAATAACAATAGTGCCAACTTAATCTGAGCCACCCTGTATACCTATTTTTCATATCATTACTTGGAATCCATGTGTAAAGTTTAAGTCAGATATGTCTCCTTGTGTATAAGATTCCATAGACACATACACAAAAACAGTCAGTGTAATATGTAATTCACTCCCTTCTTGCCACTCACTTATCTTTCCCTTTTTCTCAAATAGAAAAAGATAGAGACAAAAATTGTATCTCTTTCTCTTGGAGAAAGAGGGAAATAGAAGGAAGTGGCAAGAAGTGAAACTGTGGATCAGGTGTAAGACTTTTTTGAGAATACCGAAGGGTGGATAGCTAACCCAAAATTTATACACCAATTGTAAAAATTCTAGTGTTGGGAAATGTTTTTGATAATTGGATGTTTATTATTAGAATGATTTTAAGAATCGGATTATCATTCGAATGATCTCTTGAATACTCGAATCGCTACTTTGATTATGAACTTTAAAAAAATCAGTTTTTATTCAGATGTTGTATTCAAATCAAGAAATGGGATTATAATTTGAATAAAAAATAACCTGATGGAAAAACCTATGCTATCTTTATTTGTCTTAGGTGATAGACAGTGACAGTGATATTACTAATATCACTATCACTGTCTGTCACCCCAAGGCCAACAAAGATAGCATAGGTTTTTTATCAGGTTATTTTTCATTCAAATGCGAGGGGTGAACAGCTCTCACAATTGGTGTACACATTTCTCACAATCTTTACACAATCCCTCCCAATCTCTCACAATCTTACCACAATCCTTGACAATCCCTCACAATCTTACCACACTCCCTCACAATCTTTACACAATCCCTCACAAGCTTAGCAAAAGATTGTGGATTTTCACAATCGGCGTACACATTTTGGGGTTAGCTGGCCACCCCTTGGGTATTAAGTAGCAGGGCCGGGCACGGCAAATTAAGAGGGTGGCAAAGGAAACTACAGACTTGATGACTTTTTTTTGGTCACAAGATTTTTCAATGGGTTGGACCACCCCCCCCCCCCCCCCACGCCGCTGCACAATCCCTCACAATCTTTCACAATCTTACCACAATCTTGCCACAATCCCTCACAATCTTAGCAAAAGATTGTGGATTTTCACAATTGGTGTACACATTTTGGGTTAGCTGTTCACCCCTCATTCAAATGTTTCAATAAAATAATCAAATGACACTGATTATTTCCATAATTGAATGTTCGATTATTTTTCATTCACATGTGCCCAACACTAAAAAATTTATGTAAGGGATTGGGTAATAATATGATGGATTGTGAGAGATTGTGTCAAAAGATTTTGAGAAATGTGTACACCAATTATGAGAGCTATTCACCCCTCTGTGAATACTAATTGATTGACTACTTACCCTCTTCTAATTTAACAGCTTTTTCTCTTGCCTCATAACCTTTTTGATATGAACTTTTTCCTAGCTGTGTTGATTGAAAGGTGCAAGTAGCCTCAGAACCTTTTTGATATGAACCTTTTCCTTGCTGTGTTGATTGAAAGGTGCAAGTAGGAATTGTGGGAATTAAAACATTTTTGTTTTTTACTTGAAAGGCTTTCATAAGCTCAATGATCTGCTGAATCAAGTCATCCAATTCAGTTACAATCTCCTCTATGCCGGATCTTTAACATAAACAAAACCAGTAAATTAGGCACAGCAAATAATTTTGCTTTGTATATGAAAATGTTTAAGAGGCACTGCTTGTACTATCAAGAAACAACATATTCTTATACTGTTTATTGTATATGGTTCTTTAAATATTTAAAAATAAAAATTCTATGTTGACTGTTTTTGTTCTCTATTTTCTGACATAACAATAAATCAATATGACAAAACTAAACATAATTATAATATGACAAACGACATATAAAAGGACACTAAATACATAATAGTTCTCCGGCCTCTAATCTTAAGGTCACAGATCAAGGCGTTGAGGAGCTCGTCGTTCTCTTGTTGAACGTCTAAGTATTTTTCCCTGTGATGTATGTGTTTCTGTTTTTTCTTCAGTGGTTTCTTCTATTGGTATTTTTACAGGACTTATTGGATTGGAGTTTGAAAATCCATAAAATGGTGACTGAAAACTTTCCACTGTTCTTTCTCTGGGAGGTGAATTTTGTGGTGTAATTCTGCTGGAATGTGAAAATCCATAAAATGGTGACTGGGGAGTTTCCACTGTTCTTTCTCTGGGAGGTGAATTTTGTGGTGTATTGCTGCTTGAACTTCTGAATGAATTATTGGAAGATCTTCTGATTTCTCTATTATAAATTACCCTACTTGATGGATAGTGCCGTAGAGAAGAAGTTGAAGGATTGCACAGTGCAGTCGAAGTTGATGGTACATTTTCGGACGGATTGGTCACATGTTCCGAGTTTGTATTAAAAAATAATGCTGGTATCGAATTTGTACCTCGCGGTCGTGAACTCTCTTCCGGTGAAGGAAAGGTTGTGGTCTTTTTTTTATTCGTTTCTGGTGTGGACGACATTGAAACTGACTCTGATCGACTTGGTTTTTCCACATGACATGGTCTTAGTTGGTCAAAGTGTCGTTTAATATTATAACCATCATCTAACTCAATTAAATAGTGTAATTTCCCTAACTGTTTCAGAACAGTGCCATATTTCCACTTTTTGGAACCAAAGTAATGTCTTGATTGGACTCTGGAACCAACCGTATATGACTTATTAAATTCTGGTTGTTCCGCATTATTTTTACAGGATATGGTGGGTTTAATCAGGTCAAGTTTGGTTCTAATGTTGTATCCATAAAGCAGTTCTGATGGTGTTTTTCCACTTGATAATGGTGTTGTTCTATATGTCATTAAAAAGGCATGTAACTTTTCATGTAAAGTACCAGGTTCTTGGGCCATGCACTTTAATTTTGTTTTAAAAGTTTGACAGAATCTCTCAGCTTGACCGTTGGTTGCTGGATGACCCGGAGCAATAAATTGTTGTCTAATTCCATTTCTTTTACAAAATTCTGTACTAGCATTTCGGGTAACCCGTAACAACTAAATATTTCTCGTAGGTAGTATATTGTACTTGTTGTTGTCGGAGCATTTCTGGACATTTTCATTTCTAACCATTTTGATTTTGAATCAACAACAATGAAAAAATTGTTGCCTAAAAATGGTTCAGCATAATCTATATGTATGCATTGAAAGTTTTTTGTTGCTTCTTCCCATTGATGTATTGGGGCTTTTGTTGGATTATTTTTTATGTCACAACATGGAATACAACTTTTAACTAAGTTTTCTATGTCTTGATCGATTCCCTTCCAGTAACAATAATTTCGTGCTAATAACTTCATTTTAACAATTCCAATATGTGTGCTGAGTAATTCTTGTAGCATTAAATGTTGAAGTTTTTTTGGAATAATAACTCGTTGACCTCTAAAAAGTATTCCATCTTGTATAGAAAATTCTGGATCAAAAATTTTCCCACTAAGAATATCTTTTTTCATTTGTGATAATTCTGGATCTAATTCGGTTTCCCTTGTTATACTGTCAAAATTTAAAATTTGTGTACTAATTTGATTTACTGCTAATATGTTTTGAACGTATTCGTCATCTGTAAATTGCGCCTCATTAATACTAATTTTCAAAGGGTTTCTGGATAAATAATCTGCATTCGTATGTTCCGAAGATTTTCTATATTCGATGGTATAATCAAATCCCGTTAGAAATTGGGCATATCGAATCATTCTAGTAGCAGATAAAACAGGTAATTGTTTTGATGGATTAAAAATCGTCATAAGCGGTTTATTATCAACTACTAGAATAAATTTTCTTCCGTAAATGTAATGAAATAATTTTTTGAATGCCCAAAAAATAGCTGTAGCTTCACGATCTAGCTGACTATAATTTCGTTCTGCTTTTGTCAAAGTCCTTGAAATAAAAGCAACCGGCCTCTCTGATCCATCCGGTTTTCTATGTGATAGTACGCCTGATATGCCATATGGACTGGCGTCGGTAGCCAAGATAACTGGAAATTCAGGAGTAAAAGGCATAAGGACACGGTCACTTAAAATTTCTTTTTTGGCTTCAATAAAAGCTTTTTCACAATCGGTTGTCCACTCAAATGGTTTATTTTTTTGTAATAAGGTATGTAAAGGATGTAGTAATTTTGAAGCATTTGATATAAATTTATCATAATATCTTACCATACCTAAAAATTGTTGAACTTCTTCTACATTTGTTGGTCTTGGAGCCTCCTGTATGGCTTTAATTTTTTCGTCTGATTTTTTAAGTCCATCTTTGCATATAGTGTGTCCTAAATATTTAATTTGTTCAGAAAAACATTTGCATTTTTCTGGGTTAAGGTGCAGGTTGTACTTTCTTAATCTATCCAATACTTTAATTAATCGTTCTTTACACTCTTGTATGGTTGATCCTTGTACTAAAATGTCATCAAAATACGCCGTTGTTCCAATAAGGTCACTAACTACTTGATCAATAATTTTGTGAAATTCGTTAGGAGCTGTCTTAATTCCAAAGTTTAATCTTTTGATTTTGTAGGTACCTTTATGTGTTGAAATTGCTTGAATCTTCGAGCTCTCTTCATCCATAGGTAAGTGTAGATAGGCTTTGTAAATGTCTAATGTGCAAAAATATTGTCCTTTACCCATTTTATTAAAAATGTCCTCAATTTTCGGTATTGGATAGCGATTATCCTGTAATTGTGGGTTAACTGTTACTTTGTAGTCAGCACATAATCGAATTTTTCCATTGCTTTTTGGAACAATCACTAAAGGTGTTCCCCATTCAGAGTAATCCATTTTTTCAATTATTCCTTCTTTTTCTAATTCGTCAAGTTCTTGATTTACAGCTTCTTGTAGGGCGTAAGGTATTCTTCTAGGTTTGCAGAATATTGGATTTGTGTTTGGTTTAAGTAAAAGTGAACATTTAAAATTCGGAATTTCCCCTACTGTTGATGTAAAAACGTCTTTGTATGTTTGTAAAATATCTTTTAATTCAATGTTATTTGAAATGGAATCGACTTCCTGTATATTTATATTTAGTTTTCTCAACCACCTTCTACCTATAATAGCACTTCCGTGATTTTGTACAATATATAAGTCTTCTGTAGAAGTAGTGTTTCCATAAGTTACCGGTACTTTAACCATTCCTATTGGTTCAAAAATGTGGTGAGTATAGGATCTAAATTTAACGTTTGTTTTTTGTAAAGGAATTTTCAGTTCTAATTTTTTAAAATCGTTTTCAGAAATTATTGATACTGGACTTCCAGTGTCACACTCAAATTTAAACGGTTTATTTTGAATTTTTACTTCTACCATCATTTTTGGTTCAAAAAAAAATGCTGAAGTTTGTGTAAAAATATCTACAATTTGATTAATGGAATATTCTTCATTGTCAGAATTAGAATTACTATAGAAATTATCTTGAATCGACTGAATACTTCTTGTTGGATTTGGGTTGGCAAAATTATTTTTCAGAGTGTTTATACAAACAGAACTCACATGACCTTGACGTTTACAGCTTCTACATTTAAGTTTTTGTATAATTTTACAGTTTTGAGTTTGGTGGTTGTTTTTACCGCAATGGAGGCATACGTCTTTTAATCCAAGTTTTTCCAAGTCTAATTGATTTTTTCCACTGTGATTGGAAAAATGGCGTATTGTTGTTTGTGGTTGAACTTTGTTAACTGGTTCTGTATAACCATAAACTTCTTTATTTTGTATTTTAGATGCTTCTATTGCTAAAGCAATTTGAACTGCTTTATCAAATTTAATGTCAATTTCCTGTAGAATTTTTTCTCGAATTTCCTCGCTGTATAATCCTCTTATAAACTGTGCTCGAAGTAGTGTATTAATAATTGATAAATTACCTGTATTGCAGTTATGATCCTTGCATTCTATTTTGAAATCGCAGTTTCTAATTAATTCTTTTAAAGATGCAATATAATTTGAAATAGATTCATTTTCATGTTGCAAATGTGTGAAAAATTTATGTTGCTCAGTAAGTACGTTCTTTTTTGGAGAAAGGTGATTATTAAGTAGGTTAATCAATGTATTATAATCTTTAGTACTGGGAAGTTCAGGTGATGTTAAACTTGAGATTAATTTGTAATATTTGCTCCCTAGACAGTTGATTAATACCATAACTAAAGTACTATCTAAACTGTGATCATTTATATCTAGTCCTTTAAGTTTAAAAAAATTTTCAAGTCTTTGAATATAAGTTTCAAAATTTTCTGTATTTTCGTCAAACGGCTCAAAGTTAATGACTTGATGTTTCAGGTTTTCCTTTATATTACTTTCACTTACTTGTTGTTGTAATTGATTTTGTTGTATGGTGTTTACAAGTTGACTCAAAGCGGTGATTAAAGGTGCCAGTTGTTCAGTCATGTTTATGTTCAGGTAATCTTCTTCGTCTTTTAATCCTCGTCGCCAAATTATTGTATATGATTCTTTAAATATTTAAAAATAAAAATTCTATGTTGACTGTTTTTGTTCTCTATTTTCTGACATAACAATAAATCAATATGACAAAACTAAACATAATTATAATATGACAAACGACATATAAAAGGACACTAAATACATAATACTGTTGCCCATAAATTGTCCTAGCACAGGCACTTTTTTTGCAGATTAATTTATATAAAAAGAAACCCCTCATCAGATCCCACCAATGTCATGCACCACCCAATATTGCTACCTAACCCAACAAAAGAAAAAATAAACCATGGGTACTTACTTTCCTTCATTTTTCTGATTTTTTTCCATTTGTTTTTTGACTAAATTCAAGATTCTGTCTCTAAGGGTTCTTATAGTAACTTGCTTTCCTGTAATTTGCAACATATGGACTTGAATCAAATTCCACCTATGGGGGTCTTCATAGGGGTTTTGCCCCAGCACCTCCCTAGCTAAGTGGAGGTCGTAGTCATCAGAAAAGCGGAAGCGGCTTTTCTTCAAACCAGCCAGCTGATCCATGCTGGAGCACTTTTTGTCACAGGTCACCAAAAAGACTTTATTTTTATTTTTTTAATTCTGGATTGCTAGGTTAGGGACGCGATCATAACCACGGAACACATCATAACCAACCAAGGCCGACACAAAACAAGGATTTTTTTTTTTTTTTATGGCCCAACCAACTAATCGAGATTCTGTGGTAACGTTAACGTGCCCGCAGACTGCCGTAAGCTAACGTAAATACGTAAGCTGCTAACGTGACCTTGACGACGGTGTAACGAAGTGCGCTTGCGTACCTGTCAAATCTCATGCTTACGTAAAAATACGTAGCACAACTTAAACTATCAAATTTGTCTTTTTCTATTACATCAACAAATAAAATAAAATACGTTTGTTGAAAAACAAAGTTAGACTAAATAATTAGCATAGATATTAACGGTACTGTCTTCTGCTTAGATTGATTCCCACCACATACACAAGAATTAAAGCAGTGCCTATGAATTTGGGTTTGTTTAATCGTATGAACTCTAAGGTTGGATTATTATCTATTTTAGTGATGTGGTTGCCTTGTTTTTTCTAAAGGCTCGTTTATATTAATTTAGCGGGATGTTGGTATGTAGGGTCAAGTAATGACATTGTAAAGGCAAGTTTTATAGGAAGGGAAGTTAAGTCAGGGTTTCTATTTTTTGGTTATTATTTTTGACATGTTTTCCTCGGTTTCGCATTGGTGGTTCTGTTTTTACTGTTTTACACAGTATGAAGGTACCTAAACTATATATATATTTATGTGAGGGGTGAACAGCTAACCCAAAATGTGTACACTGATTGTGAAAATCCACAATCTTTTGCTAAGATTGTGAGGGATTGTGGAAAGATTGTTTGTTTTGTGAGGGATTGTGGGAATATTGTGAGGGATTGTGGAGGACTGTGCAGTGTACCTGCGTACTTGAAGGGGGGGCCGTCCCATCACAAATTCTGATGACCAAAAAAAAAAAAAAAGGTCATCATGTCTATAGTTTCCTTGGCCGCCCTCTTAATTTACCGTTACCAGCCCTGCTACTTCATAACCAAAGGGTGACCAGCTAACCCCAAAATGTGTACACTGATTGTGAAAATCCACAATCTTTTGCTAAGATTGTGAGGGATTGTGTAAAGATTGTGAGGGATTGTAGTAAGATTGTGAGGGCTTGTGAAGGATTGTGGTAAGATTGTGAAGGATTGTGAGAGATTGTGGGTGATTGGGAGGGATTGTGTAAAGATTGTGAAGGATTGTGAACAGATTGTGAGAAATGTGTACACCGATTGTGAGAGCTGTTCACCCCTCGTATTTATGTAATTAGAATTAAAAAGTTATGCTGCAAACTATCTTGAAACTGTATCATTATTAAATAGATCTTTAGACTGTGCCAATGCAAAACCAAGAAAAACATGTCAAAAATTATAACCAAAAAATAGAAAATCAGAGTTAGGCTTCTCTACCTGTAAAGCTTGCTTGACAATAAGTGACCTTAGGGTCAAGTGGTGTAAAAGTGAGTCACCCAAAATCATGTTGAAAAAACACTTAATAAAAAATACTAATAATTCAGTTAGAATAGATTTTCTGTTCTTGTAAGGATCTCATACCTAAAATTTATTTAATTTTTTTATAAAAAATAGGCTCATAATTAAAATTACAAAATGGATAGCTTTATTTGTGGTACCTATAAAAGTTTTAAAAATATTACCAAAACTTTTGTAGTGTGAGTTTGTAGATCGGTTTGGCATGTATCTTCTCATAATTAAACATTTTTGCACTTATTTGTTGTATTTAAGTAAAAAAAGAAACAAAAACTTATGTCTCAATTTTACCCTGAATGTCTTATTTTTGGTTTAGATGGAGATCCGACTGTTTATACTTAAATTTTATCACTGTCTTATATTTCGCCTGACCTGTCTCATTTTTAAACTTTTTGAAGGTAAAATATGATTCAAGATCAAAATTCTTTATTATTATAAATTTATAAAAAATTTTAAAAATTTGTTTACAAATTTTAAAAAATAGATTTACATTTTACATTCAATGCAGCAAATTAAATTTGCATTTGTGTTAAGCTGCATTTTTATTAATCTATATAGAAATGTTTTTACATAAATATATTATAATTTTTTTTTGTTCAGTATTTTCTTAAAAAATTAATCTTAAAACTAGTACAAAAACGAAAGAAAGATAATTTTTAATATTAATCAACCCAATATGACCTATAGGTTAATTGGTCTTATAGATTTAAAATCTAAAATTAAATTAAAAAAACTCTGAATAATTAACCTATCACAAAAATGAGATCAAGATTTAAATTTAAGTGAATTACTTAAATAAATTTTTTATAGTAAACATACTTATAGATACCTAGTTATACCATCACACATAGCCACAATCATGCATCCATTCACACTTAAAATGTTTTCCTAATGAAATCAGAAAAATAATAATATATATTACTATATTTAAAATCATATAATTAGTAGCCAAGGTATCTTTTTTCTTTATAGTTTTACATAAAGTTCTCATAATATTTGTAATTTTTTAAGATTTCATATTTTAATTTTTGTTTAAAAGAAGGTAAATTTAGAGTTTTGTTTTTTTGTGGCAATGAGTTAACTATTTTTGGCCCTATATATATATAGCCTGTCTTTGGGACAAGGTCAAGTTGTATCTCCATGTCTCAAAACCTTTGTTATTCATTTTGGTTTGGTGATTATGATTAATTTTAGGAATAATGTTAGGATATTTTTTTAAATAAATTGCAGCAGTTTTAAAAAATAGAAATCTTATAGGAAGAATAGCATGTTAAAAAGAGTTTTTGAGGAATATCTAAATGGTTTTTTGAAAATGACTTTAATTGCATATTTTTGAAGTGACCAGAGGGGTTGTAAATGATTTTTATACATTCCTCCCCAGGCAATTATTCCATAAGAAATTAGTGATTGAAAAAGTGCAAAGTAGAAAATTCTTGCTAGTTTTATAGTAACAATATTTGATATTGGTCTAAGTTTATACGCAATATATCTTAATTTTTTTCTTAATATGTCAACATGGTCCTGCCATTTTAAATTTTGATCAATATGGACTCCTAAGTACTTTGTGCTTTGAACTCTCTCTATTTTACTTTGGCAGCTATTGCAATTATCCAGACAAGTTGGTTTATGTATTGTGATATTTTGAAATTCTGGTAGTGTATCTTTATAGCATGAAAATGTAATGAAGTTTGTTTTTTGACATTAACTGTTAATAATATGGCGTCTAAATTGTTTTTTATAATTGATAGTCCTTTTTCTGAATTAAGTTTTGCTTCTTTCCAATTTTTTCCTTCAACTATAAATACAGTGTCATCAGCATATGAA
This sequence comes from Aspidapion aeneum, assembly GCA_963576565.1. NCBI lineage: Eukaryota > Metazoa > Arthropoda > Insecta > Coleoptera > Brentidae > Aspidapion > Aspidapion aeneum. The sequence goes on from OY755039.1 coordinate 125,388,310, forward strand.
ATTATATGACCTGGAAGTTTGGTTTTTAATACTACATTTAAGTATATGATAAAAAGTATTGGTCCCAGTACTGTCCCTTGAGGAACCCCACATTCAATATACTGTGTTTTACTTAGTTCATTTTGGATTTTGACCATTTGTTCTCTTTCTGTTAGGTAGTTTTTAAAAAGAGTAAGACAAATACCTCTTATTCCTGCATTTTCTAAAATTTCTAAAAGTTGTGTGGTGTGTGACACAGTGTCAAAAGCTTTTTTTAGGTCTAGAAAGGTAGCAATAACTTTTTTCTTTTTATCTAAAGATGTACATATAGAATTATTTAGATCAAAAATCGCGTTTTCTGTTCCTATGTGTTCATGAAAGCCAAATTGTTGTTTATGAGACAGTTTTAATTTTTTTTCTCATATAGGTCAAATTTCTATGATTTTATGCGAGGGGTGAACAGCTCTCACAATCGGTGTACACATTTCTCACAATCTGTTCACAATCCTTCACAATCTTTACACAATCCCTCCCAATCTCTCACAATCTTTACACAATCCCTCACAATCTTAGCAAAAGATTGTGGAAAAGATTGTGGATTTTCGCAATCGGCGTACACATGTTGGGGTTCCCTCATAATCTTAGCAAAAGATTGTGGATGTTCGCAATCGGCGTACACATTTTGGGGTCAGCTGGTCACCCCTCGGTTATTAAGCAGCAGGGCCAGCAACGGTAAATGAAGAGGGCGGGAAAGGAAACTATAGACATGATGACCTTTTTTTTTTTTTTTGGTCGCAAGATTTTTTGATGGGACAGTGCCCACCCCGCTCCTTCAGGCGCGCTACGCCGCTGCACAGTCCTCCACCGTCCCTCACAATCTTTCACAATCCCTCCCAATCACCCACAATCTGTCACAATCTCTCACAATCCTTCACAATTTTGCCACAATCCTTCACAATCTTGCCACAATCCCTCACAATCTTGCCACAATCCCTCACAATCTTGCCACAATCCCTCACAATCTTAGCTAAAGATTGTGGATTTTCACAATCGGTGTACACATTTTGGGTTAGCTGTTCACCCCTCGATTTTATGTTTGCAATATTTTTCTGATTATCACTTATATCCTAAAAACGAAATTCTATTCCTACAGAGGAGTCTAAAATCTTAAAAATATAAGTTTTAAAAATTGTCTTGTTTTTACACCACTTGGCCCTAGATGGAATCAAGCCTGATGTAGGTACCAAATTATTTCTTGCACTAAGGTTGCCAGGCATCAAAATTTATCAGGATTTGCCAGCAGTTAGACCTCTGTGTCTTGAGCAGACACACTGTGCCTGAATGAAGTATAGGTTACCTACCTTATTTTCGCTCGGATGCATCGTTTCGCTGCAAATTCACTTTTTCTATATTATTGTGAACAGTTTCAAAAACCAACCTCTTTAAGGCATTCTTTAGGGGTACCATTAAAAATATATAGTCAATATCCTCTTCTGTGAAAGGTTTAAAGCCTTCTACGTAAGAAAAAAAACAAATGTCAATAATATTGTAGCTACAATAAAATGAGCATGGGTATTATTTTAATTCTTTGTGGGCGGAAATACTATTAAGAATAGAATAGAATATATATTTACAAACTAGTCAATTTACAAAATACCTTATCTAGGCTTAAGTATGTTTAGAAAAACATTATTCTTTAAATTCTAAAACTATTTTTCCTTCTCTACAATGTAATTTGCATTAAAATTAATTTTATTTAGTAATTATTAATTCTGTGGTCAGATGGCAAAACCAGGTATTTGCATTTTTGTTACTTTTCAGGAGAGCAATTTAAAGAATAGAAATAGAATAGAATAAAAATATATTAGCTTAAAAACATGTACAATAGTTAACAAATAACATTGTCACATTATGGCGTCGTCATACACTATTTAAAACAACAATATAACTATTCATAATACAATTAAAATAAGTAGTTAAAAATTGTTATTAAAAGTTTTATAAATCATATTAAAACCTACTTATAAGATAAATTTATTTTATTATCAAGAAAAGAAACATTTTAAAATAAGAAACACAGACATACATATACAAACACACTTAACATATAACACAGACAGAGCTAAAAATCTGAAATAGTTAAATTTTTGATTAAAAATGTTTCTAGGTCATAAAAGGCGTTTTGACACAAGTATTTATTAATTTTAGTTTTAAATTCATTTAATTTTAGGGCTCTTATTTCCTTTGGCAATTTATTGTAAAAAATTGGGGCATTCTTACTAAACCTAGAATGTTCTAACCTGGTAAAGGGTAACCTGATGCTTGTAGCAGTTCTTGTACCATAATCATGTGTTTCTGACATTAAGTTGTACTCACTTAGGTTTTCTTTAACATACATTAAACATTTCAGTATATATAAGGAAGGTAGTGTTAGCAATTTTTTATTAATAAAAATATTTCTGACATCTTCTCTGTACTTAAGACCAAAAATAACCCTTAAAACCTTCCTTTGTAAGCTAAAGATTCTACTACTATGTAGATAAAGATACTATAAAGATTTTAGATTATTGTTCCAGTTAATATTTTCCAAATTGAATTTTTTTTTTCAAGTCAATAACTAAAACGCAATGTGTATTTTGTTAACCCTGTAAAAAATAATTGGTATAAGGGACACCTTTTTCTTAAAAAAGCTTTTTTTTCCGAAATGTGCCGACATACCTGGTTTTGTCATCTTACAATTTCCATTTTACTTATAAAGATGTATTTTTTCAGAGCAGGTAATGAATTTCTATATACTCATTCCCTGCTCTATGAGTATAAAAAAATCATTTTGGGTAAAAACGCTTTTATTTTCCAAATTATTTAATATAACATTAATTGTTTTCATCTTCGTCTGAGTCAACCATATCTTCTAGCTCATCAAATTCTTTTGATTTGCCACTTACTGGCTAATAGAGATTTAGATATAAAAAGTATTTTAGTGGTTGATTGTACCCATGTCCTTGGTAGGGTACTCCCTTACTCATCTACTGCTTTATATTCTTGTTTTACTTGTGTTTTTATTAAATGTAAGAAATTACACTGGTAAAAAGTTAATTACAAAGTTGATAACCTTATTATTACTCTAAAATGTCTATTTCGCGTAGTGATACATAAAAGTCAATTCAAGATTTCTGGTAATTGACTTTCTCGATAATAACATTTTATATTACTACTACCAATCCCCCAGACGCCCAAAAGTTTTTTAGATTATTTCCAATTTTCTCAAAAACTAAGTTGCGGGAAAAATCTATTTGTGGACAATAAAATTCCCGTTTTTAAAATGTAAAACTCAGTGGGGTTCTACCAATTACAAACTCTCCAGCAGCGTCCGTTAATTGAAGTAATTTAAAAAAGTTTAAAAAATCATATTTCTATTTTTCTAAAACCAAGCACTATAGGCAAATATGTCCTAAACTTTATTGTAGACAATATTTTTTTTAAACGCTGCATAACAATGTAGGATTAGTTTTGTAATTAAAACTTCAGGAACGTCCGTAAATTAAATCAATTTAAAAAAAATCCCAAAATAAACAAGTTTTTTGCAAGTTTTATCTAATTTTCTCCGAAACTAAGCTTGATATAAAAAATATACACTCCATACTTTATTATAGAGAGTAAAATTTTCTGTTCAACAATGTGTAAGTCGGTGGGATTTGACTGATAACAAACTATTCATCGACGTCCGTAAATTCAAGTCACCAAAAAATGTATTACCCAATTTTCTTAAAAACCAAGCTCTTTATCTCAAAATATGGGCTATACTTCGTTAAACGCTGAATAACATAGTGACAGTTATTTTAAAGTTACCGCTTCAGTTGCGACCTTAATTTAAAGTAATTTTTAAAAATTATTAATTAAATCAATTTTGTTACATGTTATATATCAATTTCATTAAATCTTCAAACGGTGTATTAGAGAATATGATACAGGGTAACTCTTCAGGGGCGTCCTTCTGGAAATTGGGTTCACTTTCAAAAAGTACCAAAAAAAAAACATTTTTGTACAATTTTCTTAAAAACTAGAACCAGTACGATAGGATTTGGTAAAAAGGCAAAATTTTACCAAGAAGCTTAGTTAAAAATATAATATGTAAAACATGTAACAGAAAATGATTATTTTGGATATTTGTGAACCAACCGAGATTTTTGAATTTAGCGCGATAGGCTAGGGAAATGAGGGAAATGACCATTTTAGGTATGTTAGAAAATTATCTTTTATCATTATCTAAATATGTATAACAATACCAGAATTTTAAGATGGCAAAATAAGGCATGTTAGATAAAAAATTAATAAACACAGAACACTCATTTGAAGAGATATATACAAACATAATAAAAAGGTTGAAGGAAGCAAGCATCGAAGCTGTTGGATACAAAGATAATAGAAATAGCAGGAAGATGTGGTGGACGGAAAAAAATACAGGAAATGGTCAAAGAGAAAAAAGTACATACTTGAAATGGCTCAGTACTAAAGAACAAAGAGACCTAGAAATCTACAGGGAAACCAGAAGACAGCTAAGAAATTTGATACACACAGAAAAAAATTTAATGTTCGAGCGCAAATGCTACGATATATATACACACGTAGGAGATAGGCAGAGTTCTGAAGTATGGAAATTCATTTCTACAGTAAAAAACCCAACAAAAGAAAAAGTAAACATCCAGATCATCAAACCAGAACAATGGACAGAACACTATAAGGGACTGCTGCAGGAAACGACACCCGAATATCTGGCAGCCTCTCCGAGGAGAGACATAGAAGTAAACGGAGAGGAAGTAATCATCGAAAAAGAAATGATAAAGAATAGTATTAAAAAGCTTAAATCCGGAAAAGCTAGCGGACCTGGAGGAATATATGCTGAAATGCTCAAATATGGATCAGAGAAACTAATCGAAAATCTCATATATTATCAATCAATGCATAAACGGACATACAGTACCTGATGATTGGAAAATTGCATTCATATCCTCAATACATAAAAAAGGAAACAAGCTGGATTGCAACAATTACAGAGGAATTTCAGTAACCAGTACTCTAAGTAGATTGTATGCTAGGATTCTTAGAGATCTAATAGAGAATGATTTTCATGAACAAGAAGAAGAAGAGCAAAGTGGGTTTCGTGCAGGCAGATCTTGTAGTGATAATGTTTTTTGTCTTAAACAAGTAATTGAGAAAAGGAGCGCCAGAAATATAGAGACTCATGTTACTTTTGTGGACCTACAAAAGCATATGATACCGTTCCAGTAGAAAAACTATGGACAGTGTTACATACATACATACATACATAAAAGCGATAAAAGAACTATACAAAGGGTCAAAATCTAAAATTAAAATTGGAAATCGACTTTCAAAAGAATTCCTGGTAACAAAAGGCTTAAGACAGGGATGTTGTATCTCTCCAACTCTTTTTAAAATATATATCGCAGTAGCTCTAAAAAACTGGAAACATAAAGTGCACGGCATGGGAATACAACTTAACGACCGATTTACCATATACACACTACAGTTTGCTGACGATCAAGTAATTGTAGCTAATGATAAAGAAGACATGGAGTATATGATGAGAAAGTTAATGGAAGAATACCAAAAGTGGGGATTAACAGTGAACGTGGACCAGACACAGTACTTATGTATTGGAAACGAATCCAGTGAGTTAGAACTAGACAATGGACAAGTAATATCTCCATGCAATGAGTATGTATACTTGGGTGTCACATTTGATAAGACAGGAACAGACTGTAAAGAACTGGAAAAAAGAATAGTAAAAGCAAAAAAGGTTAGTGGATGTCTTAACAGTATTTTATGGAGCAGAGAGATAAAAAGAAATGTAAAATTTAACATATATGAAACAATGGTGAAAAGCACGCTGTTGTATGGAATAGAGACTTGTCGCGTAACAGAAAGATACAAAACAAAAATGGAAAGTGTCGAAATGGATGCAATAAGAAGATCAATGAGAATATCTAGAACAGATCACATAAGAAATGAGATCATAAAAGAAAGAATGGGAATCGAAGGCAGCATAACGGATGACATCACTAAAAGACAACTGATATGGTACGGCCATGTACAACGGATGAACGACGACAGTTTGCCATCGGTTACACATCATTCATTCTGACATGCCTCATTTGGCACCACCGAACTATATGAAAAGAAGACAACCTAGAGCTGTGAAACCCAAGTTGGCAGATAGAACTTTTAGAGACGGACTCGTAGGTATAAAAATCTAAAAATGGACAAAAACGTACATACCTGGTTTTGCCATCTGACCACAGAATTATTGTCCTTATTACAATAAAAATTGCACATAGAAGGAAAAAAATATTGTTGACTAGGTTTTATGATAGTAATTTAGTTAAAATTTAGAAATAAAATGATATCACAATAAGAGAACACTAAAAAGCAATACTGTTAAAATTAAGGATAAAGTGATATTACAATAAGACACTAAAAAAAACAATTCAAAGTGTTTTATAGTTAAAAAATAAAACAGAATAATTGAAATATAAATGAGTTCCCTATATACATCAATTTAAAATTTATTTAATTTATGTTTTAGACTGGGGTAACTAATTGAAAAAAGGTCAATATCATTTCCCAGTTTGTTGGCTGATCTTGACATTCGACTTAAAGGGGTGAAAAACCCATAGTTGGTACTATGAAAATTAACCTGAAAAAGCTCATTATTTCACAAAGTTCTCGTGGTTGTAAGACCAATTTATGAAACAAGTTCTATAGAATCGATCTTAATCTTGGTATATCTCAAAAATTACTTGATTTAATGAAAAATGTGTAATAAAAAAATTTATTTGCCTTTAAAAAAGGAGTATAACAAGCCTTAAAAAATTAAAATCGGATGACTGGGTAGGGAGATAAGCTTAAACAAAAAAATCTATCAATTTGGCGGCCATTTTCAAAGATGGCGGTCAAACGACCATGTGACCAAACTTTTTTTATACACCTATGAGTGCTTAACAATGCCCCGAGGTCAAACTGAGCGCACATATTAGGTCACACGTGACAGGAGCCAGCGCCTAGACTAGCTAGAAAAATGGCAATAAATTGATACAATTTCGAGAAGAGGATCAGCTAAGAATTAGCAGGAAAGAGTCCATTTTGAAAAAGTGCAATTAGTTTTTGGAACCATGTAACCTATACTTCGTTCAGGCACACTGTGCAGAGCTGTCACAAGTACATTATGAAAGTACTTCAAGTACGAGTACCAAGTACATTAAGATTTGGAAAAGTACTTGAAGTACTAAGTCCATTTTCTTTTCAAATGTACTTCAAGTACCATGTACATTACTTGAAGTACAATAATAGTACTTGAAGTACTTCAAGTACTTTAAATATGTCAAAAAAATGCCAAAAATATCAAAAAAAAGTTAAAAATGTCAAAAAACATCAAAAACTTCAAAAAATATCTAAGATGTCAAAATCTGTCAAAAATTTTACAAAATTTTCAACCTAAAATGTTTTATTTATGTTCGCAAAATTTAAAAAAAATAATAATAAAAATTCAAGTGACCACCCAAAAAGTAGTTTAAAGAAAAAAAAAGGTACTCTAAACTGAAGTGAAAGAGCGTTAAAGACTACAGTACCGGTCCCGCATGACCATAGGAGTCAAGGACAAAAATCTAGAAAGAAGAATAAAGAAGACATGTTTTATTTTTTGGGATATTCTTGTATAGAATTATGTACTACTTATATACCTAAATTGCATTTATTTATTTTTTCTGAACTCATCATTTTACATACAATTTTGATTTGTCCTCAAAAAAATATGATAGCATTGTGGTTTCATAATAAAAATGTCCTCAATTTGAAACAGATGTCCCTATTTTACTGTACCTACTGCCTCATTTGCCATCCTTACAAATTTAGTGTTAATATTATATTTCTCTCCTTTTGCTCCTTATCAAAATAAACAGATAAAGATATTTAAAATTAACACTAAATTTGTGCTTAAAAGATGGGTAAATAACACATACATTTTAAATCTTTATACCCTGACACAAATTTCAAGAAAGAAAATAAATAAAGGGTACCTTATACTAGTTTTTTGGAGAATTTTTGTTGATCAAAATTTTTTTTTTAGGAAAATAGTGACAACAAAGGAATGTACTCAGAATGGACTTCCTTAAGTTTGGAGGCCCAGCAGGGAGAGGAAGGAGGCCACAGCGTTTTGGAAAAGTTTGCTTCACCAATAAGCAAAGAAATCTCACAGGGATTTGTCAAGCCCCTTGCAAGCAACTTGGGAATCACACAAGCTCCAGAACCCAGTATTTTGAAAACAGATAAAGATGTAAATATAATGACGAAAAATATGTCTATAAGCTACCCTTGAGTTTGACCACATTCTTTATTTTGTTTTGTCTTTGACTACTTCTTCTAAATATCCCTTTTAATTTAGTATTTTAAATGTATTAATTTCATGATAGATCATATACAACAGATGATTAATGTGCAAAATGAAAGTACTTAAAATAGTTTTTTTGCTCTAGAGCCCAAACGGCACTTGCGGACCTATGTTTAAGGGACAAAAAATGTTTATTTTGTTGGCCTCTACCCTTTGTCGGTATATTTTTGGGACATCCTGTATTGTTACGGGTTTACAACAACAAATAAAACAAGTAAATGTCAAGAACAATATGTCAATTTATTTCGTCAACTCAATGTATAATAACGGCACTTAAACTCACCAATAACTCACTACTCAAATTGGCTTATTAACTTCGTGTTAATATCTCGCGATTTCTACAGCTCGTTATCTCTGACTGCCTCGTCGCGCGCTGTCCCGCCGCTTATATAGAATATTCGATCTCTCGCGAACTATCTATCCTTTTTCGGCGCTAGAACGTTCGCGTACAAGTACGAGTGTGAGTCATACATAACGCAACTAAGACCTAGACTAATAATACAACCATAAAAGAAACCAACCTAATACGACACTAAACCTAAATAAATTGTAACTATAAAATTTAAACAACTAAAATTTGTTATAATATATTTTTTTAGAAACTGGGAATTTCATCCTACTGTTCCTATAACTTAATTAAAACTTAATGATAACAAAAAGAAATCACTAAAAACGCTAAAACACCCAGTGTCAAAGCCGGGAATCACATCAGGATCGACCTAGTACCATAAGCGGCATTGTTATTCTTTTTTAGGTTTTATGGAGCATGGAAGTAATATGCTTCGGCCTATCACTGCCTCTCGTAGAACACGAAACTATAAAGGACTGTGTGAACGTCTACTGCGAGTGGCTCACTGCCTTGCTGCCAAATCCCAAAATTTGTGTGCCAAAACCAATAGTTGAGGATCCAAACGTATATGCCCGAAAGATCATCACTCATTTGCATTATTTGTTTGTTCCTAGAAAAGGAGAAGGTAAATGAAATTTATGTAGAAACACGAGAAATATACAACATTTAAAGTAAATTTTTAGTCTGGAATAATTACTTGGGTTCTACCCAAGGTCTGTAGTGGATAGGTTACCTGGTAACTCCAGGGTCGAAGCGGCGTGAGTGATAGCGCGTCATTCGGAGTGCCACGATTTGATTAAAGCGCTTTGTTAACATGTGTTTCTAAGTATTTTTATTCTTCGATGGTTTATTTTTTACTTTTGTGGTGTTTTTTTCGGACTATATTTATTTAAAAACTGTAAATACTTAGGGACATTTTGGGTCAGTTAAAATAAAAGACAATTTAAGAGCTGTTACCGTTATTGTTACTAAGGATAGCGGCAACATTTCAGGGCAAAAAAGATATATTTTGAAATACTAAAGATAACATAACACAAACATTAATTTAGTATTTTCACACTCTTTCATCTTTTTGTTTATTGATATTTGCCTATTTATTTTTATTAGATTTTTGGCTTTTTTCAAAACCAAACTACCGATTATCGACTGCTTAAAAAAACAAAACTAACTTTAAAAAATAACGGTAACATTAAAGGACGGCCACCGTAAGTACCGGGCGCCGTTACCGTACATAACAAAAAAGGAGCGAGAAGCTGCTAATGCGCAGAGTCAGTAATTACAATAACGGTCCTTCTTGTTTTAGTTTACTTATACCTTTTGTTTAAATGGGCACTCCGGGTGACGTCATTTCCGGCTTCAACAACTGACTCTGATTGGTCAGAAAGTAACCGGGTAACCGATCCTCTACAGACCTTGGGTTCTACCAATGTATACTGTGTTGCGGTTTGAGCCAAAGTGCAGCTGATTTAATTGTTATTTACTACACTTTAAAATTGGGTTACTAATGTTTTGGGACAAGTTTTGGAGTTATATCTTTTTAGTTATACAGGGTTGCAGTATAACTCAGGGAGTGTGGGGTTGGGCTGGTGCAGTGGAAGAAAACAACCAAGAGTGTTGTTTCTGGTTCTTTTTTATTTTCAGTCTAGGAACAAATTAGCCGAAGATAGTAGCTAGATATTACAAACCCTTCTTAATTTATATTTAATCAATAAAACTTTTAGTATAAAAAACACGTGTCTCGAGGTATCTGCATGCGATACTAAATAATATTTTAGTAAAAATATATTATAATACTAAAACTTACCTAGGAACGACCAAGCGCGTGCTAATCCCCAGAATAAATCCTGAGTTATAGATTTAACTTTGAGGTTCGCACCAAAATGAAAACAATAGAACTAAGAAAGAATAACATTAGCAAGGACCAAAACTGATGGAAAATGGCGCGACCGTTCGTTGAATTGTCGATATTGCGGTATGCTCACACGTCACTAACGAAAATAGCAGGCACGGCTTTTAGTCCACCAATCAGAGTAACGGCGGTAAATGATTAAAATTTAAAATTATATTTGAACAGGAAATAAATGGTGTTTTGCTACAGGGTGTCATCGAAATGGCGAGTATATATTGGTAAAAAAAAGTTCCTATAAACATGGGTCAAAAATGCATATAAAGGGAGTTAGAGGCGGGTAAAAGGTAAGATTTGAAAAGTTTTTTTTTACTGAAAGGCTTTAAAATTAAGACATATTTATGGAAAAAACCTTGCTGCCATAAATGTTGGTCCTTTATCAACTGGTGATATTAATAAAGTTTTTGCTAAATCGGTTAGGGTGATGTTTTTGAAATATTTTTATTTAGGCTATTTAGAACGTGGTTTCGGTTTTCGTAAACTACGCATTTTTTTCATGAAAATGGTACCCTTTGTTATTTTTTTAGTTTTTAGTACCCTTTAGAATATTGATTTTATGTTGTCATTGTTAATGTCACATTATTTTATGGATTTTTAAATAAAATAAATAAAGTTTAATCCCGATGAATATTGTTGGGAGATAACAAAGAACGATTAGAATTATTTTTGTTGCAAATGGTATTAAAGATGAAAAGAAATGTTCAACGTTTTGCAGCGTTGTTGGAAAGAAAACTTTGAGATAACTGAAAAGATAACTTATCCTGTAAGCATTGCAGCAGGCTTTTATCGGCCGCGGCGAATTGTCCCATTCCCCCCTACTTTATTTGGTAATGACTTTGGCATTTCGTTTTTTTTCCAACTCTTTCTAGATCTTACCAACATAAATTGACGGCACGACAACATTTGTGCCTTTTTAATTTTAATATTAGCAGCTTTCTGTGGCATCACAACTTATTAACCTTCATGTTTAAAATACGAAAGAATAGGTGTACGGTTTTAGCAAACAAAATTTGTGTGCCAAAATTATTAACGGTTGTAAAGTTTAAATTAAGTACAGGGTGTCCCAAATTGGGCACTTTTAGGGGGTTTAAGGTACTTCTAGGGGAGACAGAGAAAAACTGACCACGCATTGCGAGGCTCAAATTTCAAGAAAAGACTTAAGGCCGCTTGACATGGTGCATGACGCGCTGCAAATATTTGCAAGCAAAAAATTTCGGTCAAATTGTTGCCTGCAAAAAATCTTCTTTTTGTTTGACATTGTGCATGGCCATGCATGGATTCCCCAGAATCTAGGTAAAAATTCCCCAGTTTGCATGCAAGTACAGTTTGCATGCAAAAAAATGGCACCGGACCGATAAAAATTGATTGCCTGCAACAATCAGCTGGATTTGTACTCCGCATGCACCTGGGCAAAATTTCATGCATTTGCCTGCAAATTTTATTGTCATGCACCATGTCAAGCGGCCTTTATAGTGAAAACCGCATTTTAAAATATCGTCTCGTCTTTGAGCTACGGGGGCTTTTTGGAAAGTCTGCATTTTGGAAGGGGGTCTATAACTTTAACGTTATTAGTGAAAATTTTGATTTAGGGTAAATTGCAATTTAATAGACTTTGTTACGAGGAATTCACCTCTAAATCAAATTTTAACTGTAACTTTTAGTTTTTGAGATATGACATAAAGTTGCATTTTTTCTTATGGAATGGCCTATATTTTAATTAATTTTCGAATTCGTCATTGAATTCTTTTCAAAATGATGTATCATAAGTCATAGTTTGATTAAGCGGTTTCGGAGATAATTAAAGTTTTATATTTTTGTCTAGTGTGCGTTGAATGACGTCATGCGCCATTGACATGAAAGCCTTGCGGTCAAATCCTATTCAATGCTCCTATAGTTTTGTTGTCATACTATGCAAATCAAGTTGGCCTTGCGTCTTGGCGTTTTGTCATTGTTTTCAATTGTTTAAACAATTTGACATTACGCTTTGATATGAAATTATTTTGCACAAAAGCGTTTTTAATTTTATTTTGAAATGTGTATCAAAATGATGCAAAGTATGACATGTTAAAATGGTACTGGGAAAGTAATGATAATCGACAGGACGCTGGAAACTTCTCTTCAAATGTATCCCGAACGAAGACAACCGTATATGGCTATATTTCTAAAGTTGAAAAGGAACCTTGTTCAGTATGGCTCTATGGCGCGATGATTATTGATAATGTTTAATAATATCGAATTTCTATTGAGTCTGTAATTTTTGTTTCTTTTTATAACTAGGCTTTGAGGGCTGAATTATAATTTTTCCAAACCAGGCTTACTATATTTTTGAATGTGTAAAATAATAAAAATACTGGAGTGCCTTGACCTGCCTCAGCAGGAAATCATAGCACACTAGAAATAAGTTAAAAAGTTGAATATCTCCTAAACCGCTCAATAAAACTATGATATATGATACATCATTTTGAAAAGAATTCAATGACGAATTCGAAAATTAATTAAAGAATAGGCCATTCCATAAGAAAAAATGCAACTTTATGTCATATCTCAAAAACGAAATGTGACAGTTAAAATTTAATTTAGCGGGTGAATTCCTCGTGACAAAGTCTATAAAATTGCAATTTACTCTAAATCAAAATTTCGACTAATAACGAAGTTATAGACCCCCTTCCAAAATGCAGACTTTTCAAAAAGCCCCCGTAGCTCAAAGACGAGACAATATTTCAAAATGCGGTTTTCACTATAAGTCTTTTCTTGAAATTTGAGCCTCGCAATGCGTGGTCAGTTTTTCTCTATCTCCCCTAGAAGTACCTTAAACCCCCTAAAAGTGCCCAATTTGGGACACCCTGTACATAGGTATCTACCTACACTGTCTTTTATTGTAGTGTAGAATAACAGATACCTACATAAGTAAGCATAGTGACTAAAAATTTTAGATCTCCCTATACAATTTTAAAACTTTAATCTACGGAAAACATTTTGAAATGTAAAAGAAATTCATGAAGGTGTAAAGTTAAACGACTAAAAAAAAAGTTTAACGGGCAAATAATCCTCAACTGGGAGACTCTGCGTTTCTGATTTTTAAGGCTTGATTCAGCCCGAGCCTGTTCAAAAAATGTTAGGAAAAGAACTTAGTTCATATTTTGTTATATTCGGGGTTTGGCTACATTGTATTAAGTAGTTTAAAAAAAAATCGAACGATCACAACCTAAATAAAACAGAAAGGGACAAAGTTAGTAAATACTTTGAACTGGCAGAAGAATTCAAAATTATCAACAGTTTAAAAAAAGTTGAAATTCTGCCAATAGTCATATCTGCAACCGGATTAGCAACGAAAAACTTAAAAAAATACATCGAAAGTTTAAAAATAAATTACAAAGATGTGTTTCCTGAAATGCAAAAGTCTGTCATACTGGAAACGTGCCGAATTGTCAGGAAAACTCTAAACTTACCTGAGAACATGTAATGGCACAATCCTGTTAAAAGAATCGCAAGTTGAAAGCAACGTGAATGATCCTGAATCCCACGTTGTTAAACAGCCCTGCAAAGGAGGAAAAAATAATAATAATAATAATCGAATTTGGCATCTATACAAGAAAAAATGGCAATATTTTGACATGTGTGCAATATTTTAAGTAATTGTATAAGTTTGCTCGTCAAACCTAATAATTCTGTTAATTGTACCAAATTTCATAAATGTGTCCCTTTCGGGAGATTGATTGTTATTTTAGAAACGTTGAAAACGGTAAAAAAGTACTTTTTTTAAAAACATGGCCTGCTAGAATAAATAATTGCATATAGAGCGCCATCTCCCAGATTAAAATGTGATATTTTTTAATTTAGAAATATACAAGAAACGAAAAAAATATTAGCAAATAAAATCCCCAGTAGAAATGACAATATTATGAGGTAAAAACTGGCAAAATTGAAATAAAATCAAGACTCCAAATAGGCATTTTTAATTTTTCTAATTATTTGCGTGACTTATCCTTGTATCTAGAATATTTTTTATTTTTTTTGTGAAAGAACCATAAACCTGCTATGAATTAGTGCTTAATTCAGTTAAATAATTGAAACGGTTTTAAAGAAAATTTGATTAATCCGAGTAAATGCAATATCTTCAAGAAAATGCGATTTTGCTCTGTTTTTGTCAGCATAAAAACTTATCGTGTTTCCCCTGTAGCATATTTAACTTTTTTTACAGTTTTTTAGTAGTAGTGTGATCCCAAAAACTTTTTGTGGTAAACCGTATTATTTGTTTTTGGTTTTCTGCTTTGGAAAATTAAAAAAACAAAAAAAAAGTATTTTTTTAAAAATTCGCAAATTTTTTGGAAAAATACTTGCTCATATTTAATTTAATTTCCAAAAAAGTTATTTTATTAGAAATCTTAACAGCTTTTAAAGAATGTAGGCACTATATACAGGGTTCCGTTTGTGAAGAAATATAATAAATAAGAAACTTATGTTGGTACGAATCTCTTATCTCAGTAATTCGCCGCAGAAAGTTAACAAAAAACATAACTAGGTAGGTTCTTGGAACCGCGAAAGGGTACTGTATATGTGTACAAAATTTGGTAAAGAGGTATAGTTCTTGCCATAGGCAGTTACAGTTTTGTGACATTTCCAACCTCTTTATGTATACTGACAGCAAAAAATCTGAAAACTGGTATGTCTTTGAGTTGTTTTATCTGTGCGTTTTTTTTTGTCTACCTACAGTCAGCATCTTTTTATCCAGAGACAATGACAGTTTTACATTTAATTTTATACCAACATGACAAGTTTATTTCATGTCAAAGTCACAAAAGTGTAACTGCGTATGGCATGGTGCAAGGACTATACGATTGTTTGGAGATTCTAAATTTTTGCCTGGTCTATGAGTAAAAATGTAGGAATTTAAATAATTCTCATTTAGTTATTTTTAGACTGGGTGACAATGTTGGAGGCCTTGCTTTATCTGGTGTACAAAATACACCACACGTGTAGTTACGTAATGGTCTATGACGCTTGTAGTTGGTTAATCAAGATATTAAGATCAAGATAATTTAAAGATGGATGTTAATAAATTTTACCTACCTACTTATTGTAAATTTCAATTTTTTAATTTGTTGTTTTTTTTCTTGTTTCAAGACTGGCCCTTTTTACATTTGGATATAGGTAACATAAGAATTTATTTTTAATGGATACATAATAGCTTCATATTTGAAAAGCTCTCTTTCTCTCTTTGTATTCCTGTAAAAATTGTTTGTCAAGTTTACAAATGGTGTCTCTGGAGCTCTCCCTAACCATTCCAGTACGATAATAAAATGTTTAATACTTTTTTATGAAAAATACCCATTTTGTCCAAAAAATTTAATAAAAAGAAAAGCCAAATTGCGATCTAAAACTTTTAACAATATTTTAATTTATGAAATAATGATAATAATGTTGATGATAATAACTCTTTACTAAAAAAGTGTGAATTTTTATTAGGGCCTGACACCATTCACAAACAGGCAGTGCTCTGTCACAGAGTCCTGAGAACGTTGCAACAAATCGCTCACGAATCCAAGATCCTTGATAAGGATACCTGGGAAGCGCTGCTACTGTTTCTTTTGGCAATAAATGACACTCTTCTGTCACCTCCGACCATTAAAGATGACGTAGCTGATCATTTATGCGAGAGGGTGCTGAGTGTCCTGTTTGAGGTTAGTTTTTATCTCTAACAAAAATACTTTATGTAATATCTCGAAAACTAAGGGTGACAGATAAAATTGAGTTTGACAGTTGAATTATTTAAAAAAAACTATAGATAAATAAAAAATTAAATAAAAAAAACACCCAACTGCTAAATCCACTGGTCGACTAAAACACTAATATGTAATTATTTTTTTCTATGGGGGTTAGTCCTATATATCGTAACTAAAAGTCTCTATTTTCTATAATTAACTTTTAGTTTTGATGCCCGCGAACTTACGAAATTGTACAGTTTTGTATCTTCATGAATCAGGTTATTGGGTAATTTTGTACCCAACTGCGACTAGTAGGTACAAGTAGATTTAGTAGTTGGGTGTTTTTTTTATTGAATTTTTTTTATTTCCAACTTTTAGGTTTAATTACCCGGAAAGTACGTGTAAATTTTCTACGGACACAAACAGTGTTAAGTTCCGTTTTTTTTGTTTGGATCACGGAAATATAAGCTTAATTCAATGTGTAACACATACGCAATTCATTTAACTAAATCACCTAATTATGACCTATATCATGCATTTGTGTCAATCATCGGACTATGCTAAATATTTAGTGAAGGTGGGGAGGGGAGAGGGAGGGGGAAACTAGCAAAAGAATGTTGAAAAAAATCTTTAAGCATGCTCAGAAAGAATTTTTGGAATAGTTCTATATTTGTAAAAGTTACAGCTACAACTATTACTAATAAGGAGGGTGGGGAAGAGAGAGGGGGGGGGGAACTAGTAAAATGGTGCTGGAAAAAATCTTAAAGCGCGTGCAGAAAGAATTTTTGAAATCGCCCTATATTTGATAAAATTATGAGAATATGGTTTTGGAAAAAGGTGGGGGGGAATGATAGAAGAGGAGATGGGTGGAAGCAGGGAGGACTACAAATTAATTTTAGCAAATTAGAGGACACTTGCAATATGTGATTAAAGGAATTCATTAAAATCGCCTGAAATTTAGGTAATTTGTTTACCTTAAAGCCTACATCATGTGACAAAATGGCGTCTAGCGACCGCCATATTGCTTGCTGCTTAAAAAAATATAGCCTATAGCACCTTCGGGATCAGTAGCAATCAAACGGCACAATCAATTCAGTCATTAAGCCTCGAGCGCGACACAAACATACATATTTACATACATACATATCCCAATCGAAAAACATTACCCTTCCTTTCGCCGTGCTGCAGTTGGGTAAAAAGCAATTTACAAAAAATTGAAATTTTCATAAATAAATTAGTTATTAGGCTCGTAGCTAAAAAACTGCAAGTCGTATCAAGAAGCAGTTTTGATATTTAAAGACGTCTCAAAAATCAAGCTCAGGATATGTCCACTTGTTTTTATCTGTCTCGGCTAGAAATGCCTAAAACCCTTAAAACGCTCGAAAGTGTTACTCTTTGTAAGATATGAGCGTTGAAAGACGGACGGTACGAGAGTACCTTTTATTGTTATAATATATAATATAGAAATTTTAGCCCTTTAAAATTTTGTCTGAAGTTCCCCTATACCGATGTTTTGAAAGCTGCGGTAACCCATTTAAATGTCATTTTGATGTCAAATGCATAATATTTGTCAATATTTTAAATAACAAACATCATTATATTCAAAGAATAAAGCCTATGCACAGTAAACTAATTATTTATAGTAAGGAAAGCACCCCGGTATTTTCATAATAGTGTTATACATACCCCCTGTATACATTAGTTGGGAATACGAAGTTCGAGAGGCGCTGATTACAGACCGTCACCCCTTGTATAAAAATATTATGGACAGAGTTCTCCGCTGTCGCAATATATATTAACCGCTACTCTTGGTATATTTTGACAATTTGTTTTTGATTATGACTGACATTGACTTTAGCAAAATAGATAAAAATATGTAATTTCATTTTACATTTTTCGTTTGTGGATGCAATTTTTTGTTATTTTTCGACTTTTTACCTTAATTTTTATGGTGTGTTTTGCTAAATTATGACCAATCGGTATTTTGTGCGTTTTGATGGGGGCGATCCATCGCTTAAGAAAATGTTAGCAAGCGCCATTGCCTTCCCAAACGAAGCAATTGGATGAGTGGCTAAAAATATTTCGCCCTAAAAACTGGCTAACTTTGAAGAAAGACGAAATTTAAGTTAAATATATAGTGTGTGATTTGAACCAGGACAGAGTTTAAAATGTTTAGTTTTAAATTTTAATATTTAGAAAACAAGCGCGGATCTAGGTCAAAATCAAGGGGGGGAAGGGTTAAAATCGACGATATTTTTTTATTAAACTTTTTTTCAAGAGGGGAGGCGGTAATTTTCCTGTTTACCCTTTAATTATTAACAAAAAGTGCATATTTTTTATTCTAGGGGAGTAATTACCACGTTACCCCACCTCGAATCCGCGCTTGGAAAAACATAGTTTATTTCACTATATTTATATACAGGTCCGGCATAATGATCTCCCACATTAAAAACGCCATTGTAAATGCTATTTAGATTTTTTTTTCTACTGAAACTCTATTCTATACCATTGGTTTTTATTAAGTTTTGAAATTTACAGAGTCCATGTGTGGCGGCCATTTTTTTCGATACACATTTAAAGCTGATTTCTGAAAGTTTCACTCGTACAGTAGCTTAAAAGCGATATACTTTACTTTAATTTAAAAAGCTTACGTAACATTTTTTTAACACCCAAATATAATATAATAATGTTTAATTTAAATACATTTGTACACAGTGGCGTATATACGGGGTGGGGGCGGGGGACCCGGGCCCCCCACGAAGCTAAGATTTTTTTTAGATATTTTCCACCTATTTCATGAATACAAACATAAAATAGCATAAAATACGACCTTATGAGGTCTCGGCCCCCCTAGAAACTGTCTCGGGCCCCCTAGAAACTGTCTCGGGCCCCCCCGAAACTTGTTCCTATATACGCCACTGTTTGTACATCACATAGCTAAAAGAATCAGGCACACCTCTAATGGGATTTCTGTAATCCGTCAAACTCCATGAAGTTTTGGTATGTTGTAGATTGTACCTTTCTTATAAAAAGTTCTCAGGGGCCCAACTCAAATTAATGACCAGTTTTTGAAATACAGGGTGTTAAAAGTGATAATGTCCAAGAAGCATAATGGCTCTTTAGACGGCTTTTCCAAACATATGCGCAATGTTACTTTTACATGTATTTACGATTTATTTATTATTTTTAATCTGTACCTTTAAAACATTCTCTACAGGGTGTTTAAGTAAATATTATTCGAAAGTGATAATGAGAAACAAGCGTTAGTGTGTTTTAGATTGAATCTTTCGTATAAAAAGTTTTATGGGCCCAACTTAAATTAGTGTCCAGTTTATAAAATAGAGGGTGTTAAAAGTAATAATGTCCAAGACGAATTAATTATCTTTAGACGGATTTTCCGAACCGAACCGAACCGAAACCGAACCGAACCGAACCGAAACACTTATGCAATTTTACTGTTTCATATATTTACGATTTATTTATTATTTTTAATCTGTACCAATAAAACATTATCCACAGGGTGTTTTAATAAATATTTACTTAAACACCCTATACGGTTTTAAAGATATAGATTAAAAGAAATTAATAAATCGTAAATACATGAAATAGTAACATTGCGCATATGTTTGGCAAAGCCGTCTAAAGAGCCATTATGCTTCTTGGACATTATCACTTTCAACACCCTGTATTTCAAAAACTGGTCATTAATTTGAGTTGGGCCCCTGAGAACTTTTGATAAGACTGAACCTTAGTCTACAACAAACAAAAATTTCGTGAAGTTTGACGGAGTACGGAAATCATAAGTGCATTGCATAAGTTTATATTTTTCATTAAAAAACAATTAAAAAAGTTTCCGTTGATAGAAAAATACTATATTTGCATTATATTATGTGTAAAGCATTGTAATAATTAAGTTAATGCACTATAAAAAGGAATTTTCTGCAGAATATTCGTCAAAGAGCCTTTTTTTACTAGAAAATTATCCTCTCAAGGAAATTTATGTACCTATATCAATGGAAAACAAACTTCTAAAGCTTAGATTTAATTTTAAAAAATTCAACTTTCCTTTTTATTGTTGCTAGTAGCCATTAATAAAAAAAATTCTTTGATTGAGCATCCTTACTAATTGGTGTTTATAGAGTGTTTTTAGGCACATTGAGCGTTGACACAAAAAAACTCATTCTTATCAGCGCGCAAAGTTTAAATTTAACACTATGTATTTAATTGACGAGTAAAATGGATTTTTTGGTGTTAAAATTCAATTTGATAAAAACTTTTCAAAACACCATATTATAAGATGTAGCTTGATTGGAGAACGATTGCATTGATGGCTATGAGCATCCGGTATACAATAAATTGAAAAGCCACCCTGTAGCTTAGAGACAATCTGCGCAAGCGTTATATTGTTTCAAATCCCCCTGTAAATGTTTAGTACGGAATACGAAGTTAGAGAGGCGCTGGTTTTTCCACGGCACCCCGGTATACTGCGCCAATTGAGTAATAAAACTCCCACCATGTAAGTGTCTGGTCTATCTCTGTCATTCGTCTATGAGCCTATGCATCCAAATAAAAATAATATTTATTTATTATATCGTGTATAATTCAGAAAAAAGTTTTTTAACGCTTAGATCTGACATCTGACGATCGCATAGAGGTTACGGTGGAAATTAATAAACTCAAAAATAAAAAAATCCCCTGGAATTGATAAAATTAAGTTTAAAATGTATGTCCTATGACATTGCAGATCTGCTAGTTTTTATTTTTACTTTTTTTGGATAATTTCCAACCATATTTAAAGAATCAGTAATTAAACCAATCCTTAAGAGTGGTGATAAATTAGACGCTAACAACTATAGATTTATTTCTCTTATAACCAATTTTGGAAAACTGCTAGAGAGATATTTAAGAACACGTTGTGATAAAATCATGAAAAAAGAGGACATTTTGTCACAAAAACAGTACGGTTTCAAGGAAGATAGGTCTACAAAAGACGCTATTCTAGACTTGACAAGTTGTCAATGTCAACTAAAGTTTATAAATCTATTCAGAACAAAAAGCCTGTTATAGCAGTTTTTATACATGTAAAAAAATTGGATTTGGGGTTTTTTATTTTTTTCAGAACATGTCTATAATTTCTGTCAGTTTCCCAAGTCACAGCTCTGTAATTTCTGGAAGTGGGCAACAATAGTTTTACATAACTTAACATGAATAGGGGACAGAAGTAAATTAAAATTTGAGGCTTTTTAATTTTTTCCAATAGTTTTATCATAGTTACTATCAGTCTGCCAAAGCTCAGTTCTCTAGCGTATCTGGAAGTGGGCAACGTTACTTTTACATAACTTTACTGTATAGGGGTATAACCCAAGTGATTGAAAAGAAAATGGCATGCGGACAGGAGCTGCATCTGCTTTACGTCGATTTGCAGAAGGCATATGATAGTATACCACTAAATCTACTTTGGAAAGCGTTGGAAAACACAAACATAAGCGTACAACTAATTAAGGCCATCAAAGAGTTATACCGCAATAGTAAGGCAAAAGTTAAAATAAAAGCAAAACTAACCAAAGGCTTTCAAGTAAATAAAGGTCTTAAACAAGGTTGCTGTATCTCGCCTACGTTCTTCAAGATATACTTGGAACAAGTCCTTAAAGTATGGAAGAGAAAATGCCAAAACATGGGAATTCCGTTGGACGAAACCACCTTGTATACTTTATGTTTCGCCGATGATCAGATAGTAGTGGCTCAGGATTATGACGACCTCGAATATATGACACGAAAACTAATAGAAGAGTACAATAAGTGGGGACTAGAGGTTAATCTCAATAAGACAGAGTATATGTGTATCGGTGGAATGAAACAGGATCTAATCTTAAATACCGGGCAGCGAATTCAGTCCTGTGATGAGTATAAATACTTAGGTGTAAAAATTACAGCTGACGGAACACTAGACAAAGCTATAAAAGATCGGAACGTACAAGGAAGAAATGGAATAATTTGAGACCAAAGTATATCAAAACATAGCAAAAAGCTTATATATAACACCATTGTATAAAGTATTGTTACATACGGCTCAGGAGTATGGCCAATCAAGGATAGAACAGAAAAAATGCTTTTCGCTACGGAGATGGACTATTGGAGAAGAGCAGCAGGGAAATCAAAAAGAGAAAGAGTTACAAATCAAAGAATAAGAGAAATTATGACAGTGGTTGAACGTACTTTAGTGGATGATATAAGAACAAAACAACTGGTGTGGTACGGACATGTACAAAGAATGAATGATGAAAGACTACCTAAACAAATACTACAATGGAAACCACTGGCCGAAGAAAACGAGGACGGCCAAGGAGAAGCTGGGAGAGAAGGAATAGACAGTGAAATAAGATGATGAATTCTGGGCAAACAGAAACGAGTGGAGATTGGGTATCGGAAGACGTAGAACGTTGTGAAACCGATAAATATATATACTGTATAGGGGAGAAGAGTAATTTAAAATTTTGGGATTTTTTATGTTTTTCAAGGGTTTGGTCATAATTTCTAGCCTGCCAAAGTTCAGCTTTTTAGCATTTCTGGAAGTATAGTAGAATTTTGATGGTCTATACATAAGTGAGTGTGCAAGTGGCAAATTTGACGTTTTATAAAACTAGTTTACTGCTTTATGGAAGTCCATGGAGGAATTGTTAACTCTATGTAGGTCTATGAATGTGCAAAGTTTGAATTTCGTAGCTCAATTTGAAGTAGAGTTTTAGATAGGTCAAATATGGGCTAAGTTGTTTTAAAAAAGGTGGTACAGCAGAGTGCGCGAGCTTGGCGAGGCACTGCTGTGCCCTCAGATATTGTTTTTATGATATTGTAAGGCGCTAAAAGTATTTTTTGTAAATTATATATCTATAATATCTTTGTCACTGTCTAGAATTTTATAATTTTAGATCTGGCTATTGGCATGTGCCCACTGTTTCCCCACTCCTCCGCTCTGGAAAACTTTGCGGGAATGCTGCATGAATTGGAGGCACAGAGTCGCGCTGATAGAACAGTGGAACAGGGTGAATTTGACATTAACTTCTAAGGTTTTGGTTTTTATGTACGGAGCTTCTTATCCGGAGTTTAAAGTTGGTAAGTCTGCGCTTCACCATAAAATAATCAAAGGCTATTCCAAATGATGGACTAAAGGATTTCCTGTTAGCTATCGAAATCGTCAATTTTTATTGAGTTTCGCTTGTGCAAACCAAATCAAACCATATGGTAAAATTCGTCAGAATTTGACTGACTTTTTACCATTTAGTCCGTAACTATTCCACTTATTTTAACTAAATTCGGCACATTTTTGTAGACCTAAAGGAATGCTAAGTAACCTTCTGATTGGTTTATTAGCTCTTAGTTTATGAGTTTTGAGGATTTTTTCTAAGATAAGATTGTTGTAGTCAAAAATACTGAAGTAAAAAAAAAATGTTCACCCTTTCATTTTTAAAGAAAAGTCCAAATAATTTCGATGTTTGAAAATAACAAGCATTTTTACAAAAATCGCGATATCTTAAAAACTATGTGTCTAAGTTCGACGAAAATTATCCCATTCAGTTCGTCGAGTTTTTTTACATAATAATAAATTTATAGTTTCAGCTTTAATGTAAAGGGCGCTGGAGTTGTGCACTTAAAATTGATTAGAATGGTCTAAAATAATTTAAAAAATCATATAAAATTAAAGAAATTTGCAAATATTTTTTTAAACATTAATAATTTTTTTTTATTTTGTTTATTATTACAGATAAGAAAAAAATCTGTAGAATGGCATATGTCATTTGTAAATTAGCAAGTTTCGTAGTCCTAGGTTTATTTTGTGATCATTTACCATAAAATAATATACACACTTTGGTTAAAATTGTATTTTTTTCGAAGCGATGGGTTTTTGACATTAGCGGAATGAGAGCTACAATCCATTAAATGATTTAAAAAAATATCTAGAATCTATAGTTTTGGAGTTTTAGCGAAAAGTAGCAAAAATGTCACGTACTTTTTTTTACAAAAAATGTATCTTTAAAACAAAAAATTAGAATTTATATCATTCACTTCTTTAAACCTTTTTACATAATAATCCATCAAAAGTTTCAGCTTTATCGTAGAGGGCGTCAAATAATAAATTTTACATAAAATCGGTATAAAATCCCAAAATAATTCTCCAAATGTTATTGTACAATATCAGATATTTTAAGTCTGCCCCCTAGCGAGAGCACGTTGTTTTATTCCTGCTATAATCCATAGCTGATTTCTTAAGTAATTTTAAACAACATACTTCGCAAATAGTACCTACTCTTTCTCTGGAGCTGTTTGAAACTGTGAGTAAACATTTGTACCAAATATTCATTGTTGATACCGATAAAAATTGATTCTAAATTACAAGTTTTGCATAAATTTGCATCAACAATACGCTGCCATACCGGTGAACGATGTCCCCCACCTGCAATATTTGTGCACTCGAAATAACCACGGGTGACCAGCGCACTTGTAAACAATGTTCGTACTCATCGCACGATCTGTGTGGGCAATGGGCGTCAAATAATAAACCGATCCTGCATCGTGCTATATGGAAATGCAAGGCTTGCGTAGCGTCGACTGCCGCCGCGACGTTTCCCACCGGTCAACAACAGCGGCCGTCTCAAGTATACTGCTCATCAAAATATTGACGCTGTAATTCCACTTAATACGACGCACTTTGACGCTCTTATGTCTGAAATCACTGGCCTTAAAAGCTCTATTGTTGCCACCAACGCAAGAGTGGACAAACTAACGACAATTATTGAAAGCCATCAAGATCAAATTACTTGTTGCAAGATGGAAATCGCTCAATTGAAGGTCCGTAGTCAAAACCTTGAATCCAGACTTACCACGTTGCAACCAGTAAATGCTACAGTACCTACAAATACCGATTCCGTCATTCGCGAACTAAAAGACAGATCTCGTCGTGAAAAAAATATTATCTGCGCTCTTAAAGAAACCCTTGACGCCACCGAATCATTTAAGGAAATTCTCCAGATTATTTTACCTGGCAACCAAATAACTGCCATACAAGTTAGTCGCATTGGACAAAACAACCAATCAAAACCTAGACTTATTAAGGTTGAACTTAGTACTAGAGAAGAAGCTCTGGAAATTTTGCGTAACAAAAATCTGTTGATTTCTTCTCCAAAATATAAAAACGTCAAGTTGCGCTCTGACATGACGCCTGCGCAATCCAAAACATTAAATGAACTGCGCACTGAATTAGCCAGACGAAAAGCTCAAGGTGAAGAAAATCTCACAATTAAATACATTAAGCAAGTCCCTAGAATAGTCACTGAAGACGTAGGCTCCAAAAGACCTCGAGAGGCAGTGGGCGATTCACCAGAAAGAAAGTCCAAGATTTCTAAACCAGCCAATGTATCTGCAAACACCGATTCAAAAAACTAAATGCTAAACTTATCCCTATTTCCATCGTTTTTTGGAACGTCCAAGGCTTTAATCGATTGAATGATTTGCTCATGCATAATCACAATTTGGATATTCTATGTCTCTCAGAGACCTGGTTGTTGAATAACATTGGATCGCCGCCCGATTACCTTGCAAATTACAATATTGTCTGTTCACATGCAGTGAAAGAATACTCGCGCGGAAGAGCGAGCGGCGGCTTGTGTATTTTTGTCAAGCAGTGTTTCACAATAAATATTCTAAATATAAGTTATTCTTGGATTATTATTTATGTTGAATATTTACATTGCTCCTTTTTGATTTGTAGCGTTTATTTTAATTCTAAGCACAATATAAATATAGAGCTAGAACTATTTCAAGACTCCATTGTTGCTGCCTCAGAACTGTACCCTGATGTACTATGGCTAATCGGTGGCGATTTTAATGCGAGAATTTCTGATATTGGTGACGTAAATCCCGAGGCCATTGAGGGTACAGTTCTGATGGAGCACCGAACCAGTTTGGATAGGATAGTTAACGCTAGAGGCCGAGCCTTACTTGATTTTATGGATTCAAACAATTTCACTGTCATTAACGGTAGAACTCAAGACGACAGCCCTGCCCAAATGACCTTTTGCGGAAGTAGTGGCGCTAGCACAATTAATCTTTTATTTTTAAACAGTAACCACTTCAACTTGTTAAAAAGCTTTTCAGTTTTAAATAATGTCTCCCTTGGTTCCGACCATTTGCCTATATGTGCGACGCTAAATGTCTCACTCTCAAAACTACCCCATCGTCATTTTAACCCCTGCCAAAATCATTCACGTTTTTCCTGGAGGGAAGAATCTTCTTTACTCTATCGTGAAAACCTATATTACTCTCCTAGAGCCATTATTATTACGGATGTTTCTGAAGCCTGGGACAACATTAAAGCGGGCATCTCCACAGCTGCGGCGACAAGCGGTATGATTTTATCAACTCAGTGTCAACAATTCACCCATAAAAATAAACCATGGTTTGATCGAGATTGTAAAATGGTAAAAACTAAGCTAAATTCCGACTTAAAAATCATGAAAAAGGGGCTATTTTCTTTACAACTTAGGCAAAACTATCTTAAAACCAAAACGCAATATAACAGTCTTATTGCTAACAAAAAACGCCTCTACGAAAGGTCTCAGGTTCAAACTCTTTCAACAATAAAAGATCAAAAATCATTCTGGCGCTTTATTAAATCAAATAACAAAAACCGAATTGAAGCAAACTTACCTGCCGAACTATGGGAAATATTCTGGTCGGAGGCGTACCCTCCTCGTCTACATTGTGATTTATTTTTGGGTGCACGTGACCCACTTCTGGACTCTGCTATTACTTTATATGAAATCAGGTCAGTTTTTTGCAAATGTAAAAATAATAAGTCTCCTGGCCTCGATGGAATTCCCTATGAGTTTTTTAAAAATATGCCTCAAAACTGGCTCCTACAACTTAGCTCTCTCTTTAATAACATTTTAACATCTGGAAAGGTACCATCAGGCTGGAGCGACATAATATTTTCAATGATTCACAAGAAGGGGGACACAAACGACCCAATCAATTACAGGCCAATTGCTTTGGTAAATACAGCCGTCAAGGTTTTTACAAACATCCTTTTGGAGAGACTCCTAACCTGGGAGTCGAAGGTCGGCATAATACCTGAGGCCCAGTCAGGTTTTCGTAAGGGCAGGGGCTGTCAAGACAATATTTTCGTTTTAAGCTCTATTGTCCATCTGCACTTACAGCTGAAGGGGAGAAAGGTCTATGCTGTTTTTGTGGATTTTCGTAGAGCATTTGATTCCGTTTGTCACACCTTGGCATAAATTGTATAGTTACGGTATCAGTCCTAACTTCATCAATGTTATTAAAAATTTATACGAAAATGCTTCGGCCACAGTCAAAGCTCTAGAAGGTCTCTCCGAAAAAGTGGAAGTAACTTCAGGCGTTTTGCAGGGAGAGTCTCTTAGCCCGTGTCTTTTTTTGCTATTTCTAGCCGATATAATCGACTTCTTTCAAGAACAAGGAGTTCAAGGTCTCTCAATTGATGGTGTTAATCTTCTTCTTATCTTACTTTATGCTGATGTCCTTGTGATCCTTGGCGACTCTGAGAGTGACATTCATAGAAAGCTAAGAATTCTTGAAAAATATCTTGACAGAAACAAATTAACTATTAATGTTCAAAAAACCAAAATAATATGCTTTCGTCGGGGTGGTCCAAACCCTTCCAACCCAGTTTTTCATTTAAACAATAAGCCCATCGAAGTTGTTAACAAATATACCTATCTAGGAGTAACATTTTCATCTTCCTCCCTATTTAGGGAAATGGCGGAAACATCGGTTACAAAAGCCCAACAATGCTCTGGATCCGCTTTAAGTATGTACTTAAAATCTAAGCTTGTTTCCTGGAAGTCACTTCTTAAAGTTTTTAATAATACACTGGTCAACTGCTTTTCTGGCAATATTGCCATTTGGGGGCCTCGCTATTTGGATATTGTTGAGAGGATACAAACCAATTTTTTCAAACGTTTTTTATTGCTACCAAAATCTACGTCTTCCGCCCTTTTACGTCTCGAGTCTGGAAGCTCCCATCTTCAGGTTATCGTTCTCAAAATGTGCCTAAAATTTATGCTAAAACTACTTAGGATGGGCCCTGATAGACTTCCCAGACAATGTTTTGATCGCCAGCTGCAGCTGGCTGATGCCGCAGATACCAAGTATAATTGGGTAGCCCAAATAAAACATTGGACAAGTGATATTGGTTTTCAAAACCTTTGGCTGGATCTCAGCTTTAATAGCTTAAAGCGGAGAATGCCCAACATGCTTGAAAAACTGCAAGAAGTGTGTTTTAGAGCGGATCTAGACTTTGCTCGTAACTCTAACTACACAGTTTTTTACAGCTGTTTAAATACTACGGCTAGCTTTCCACAATATCTTGGTTTTAATTTACCGATTCACAGCACACGGATGCTGGCACAACTTAGACTGTCCACAAACTACTTTTCTAAATTTACGTATAAAGGACTACCCTACAAAATTAACCATACACTTCAATGCACTGTATGTAATCTTCATGTGGATGAAACACTTCACCATATACTTTTTATATGTCCTCTTTATGACGAGGTTAGAGTACGAATCTTTAACGATGTAGATTACTTTATTAACCAACTTGACGAGCTGACTCCTAAAACCGCAAAGGATATTTGTGCAGGTCTGTTGTCCATCCTAAAACTAAGATCATTTCTTATGAACGAATGAAACTTATACCTTTAATGTAGTTATTTTTGATTTTGTCACTATATTGTTAATTAAGAAATTCGACTAGTTAGGAACTATATCGGATTATACTTTGCTATACATTAACTTGCTATTAGATTTTTATTTTATGTTATAGTGCTCTGCCTTCTCTTCTTTTTTTTTTTTTTTAATGGATAATTATTGTTTGGTTTTTCCGCTAGGCTTAACTAAATTAAAGTGCTAGATTAAGAGACCCCTGTTATAGGAATAATATTGTATTTCCTTTTAAACAGTAAATAAATTGAATTGAATTGATATTTTAAGTCATCTCCCAAGAAATATTTATATGACTTCCAACTAAATGTAACCTGAACCGACGTTTGAAGTTGTGAAATTGATTTTGCATTGGACGACGTTGCATCTATATCAAAACCGACGTTGTTAGACACAAGTCAGTTTATTTAATGATCTATCCACGACGTCGGTTAACGCAACATAGTAGTTTATTAGTTTTCCAACGCCGTTCGATTGTTTGACGTATAAAACCTCTGACCAGCCCAACAACCAACGTCGGCTTTGGATGCCTCTAGTGATAGTCCCTCAACGCAAGCCTAAACTAGTATTTAGTTCGATTCGTGTCGTTTGCGTCACTTTTGCTTCACCTAACTCACGTTCGTTTTTACATTTATAAACGCCCATAACCTAACTAAAAAGGCATTGATAATAAAGCATACCTAAGTTATTTTTTAGTTAGAAAACCAACAGACCCCATCCTCATACCCCATGTATAGGTAACGAACTGGTTCAATTCCTTACTTAAATTTTTTATATAGACGAATTAAATACAAATTATTATTCACTTTTTTATATACAGGGTGTCCCATTAAGGATGGCAGCCGGATTTATCTCAGATACTAGTACAGCTACGACTTCGGGAATTTTTTTTATAACGAAATCGGGCCTTGTGAATTCACCTAAAATATTTTTGTTTCTGTAGCTCCCCGCTAGGGGGCAGTTATAACACCTCCCAACTATAAAAATTGCATTTTATGACAAAACTCTGTGATACATACACAAATTTTGCCATATTCGTATTCTTTGAAAAATTCTGCATAATTTGGGCCTCTCACTTGTATCTTCAAGACTAATTCAAATTTTGACTTGCGGATTTCAGTAATATCTTAAATGAATATCGCTTGACAACTTTAAGTAAAAATATTACTGAATTTTTTAAGAAAGTTAAGTTTTTTGGTTTGGTACTTTTAAAAATTTCCTCTTTCGAAAAAGTTTTAATTTACACAAAAAATCAAGAATATTTGCATATTTTTGGGTTTTTTAAATAAATAGTAAGGGTCAGTTTAGTTACCACGTAGAAGTAATTATTTTTTAAATGAAAAGTGACATTTTCATTCCATCCCATGTGGGGAAGTGAGAAAGAGGTACAAGTGAGAGGTCCAAATTGTGCAGAATTTTTCAAGGAATACGAATATGGTAAAATTTGTGTATATTTATTATAGAGTTTTGTCATAAAATTCAATTTTTATAGTTGGGAGATGTTATTACTGCCCCCTAGCGGGGAGCTACAGAAACAAAAATATTTTAGGTAAATTCACAAGGCCCGATTTTGTTATAATTTTTTTTTCCAAAGTCGTAGCTGTACTAGTATCTGAGATAAATCTGGCTGCCATCCTTAATGGGACACCCTGTATATAAGAAATTGGAAAAGGGTCTCAAAAAATGACTGCTAAAAGCGTGCCGACATGTTGGATATCAAATGAACCCTAACGTATGGCTTGGATAAATTCATGCTACTGATAAGGGGTGATGCGCTCTCAGCGCCATCTTTTTTCTATGCTTAAAAAAACCAATTATCAGTTACCTTAGGATAAAATACCTTTTTATTTGTTTCAAAAAATACCAAGTAAGCGGCTACGCCAACTCAAGATAATGGCTTTGTCTTCTAAAAGTTCCAAAATCCTAAGAATTTTCTTAAATTTAAATTGTAATAAAATTTAACCCCAATTTTGACAACGTCAAATCCTCGCATTGACAAATTGTCAACGTCATTTGAAAGCAGTGCCTGTCAAATTTTATTAAAAGCGTTCACTTTTTAATCCAACGTTTGGGTTCATTTAAATCCAATATGGCGGAAAGCTTGTAGCAGTCATTTTCCATTAATGGTTTTAATAGGCTTTAGTAATACAGATATATTTAAGACGTACGTGGTTTCAATACGTCTTTTGGACGTTGGCCAGCATCATGTTGCCTATGTTGGATTTCAATACGATGTTTGCCGGACGTTGGACCTCTAGATTTGGTCACGATTTACGACCAAAATTGGAGACCCGGTCCAAATTGGTATATTGTTAGTTCACATTAAGTCAGATACAGAAATCCGCCATTTTAAAGGGGTTAGTGTCTGTCGGTATTAATATATTTTTTATTTTTTAAATTAAGGGCGATATTGAAGACTACCACTGGAATAATTTTTATCGATATTTTTTAAAAACTTTATGTTATGATTTTAAAGAGCGTCCGATTTTTTTTCGAAGTTCACATTTATCAATAAACGGGCTTTCATTTAAAAATTTCCTTTTTTTTGTGCTTTAAAATTATGTTTTTATAATACAATTTTAATGATCAATTATCCGTAATAATAATATAATGCATCCATTTTTGTGTGACCTATTCTAACATATAACGTATTTTCTTATTAAGTATAAACTAAATATAATGTTCGTGCTCAGAGACTTAATTTAAATAGCAAGAATCAAACGTAAACAGTTGATAAAGCTACATTTTCTATAAAGTCACATGCAAACGTCGAAGCGACCCATTTAGGTGCACATAACACCCGGTTCCCACCTACGACTTTGTCGTGGTTGTGGTGTTGAAATGTTATGACAGTCATGTGAGCGTGCGCGGGCACGGACGAGAAAGTCGTAGGTGGGAACCGGGTTTAAGGGTTGTCAGGCGGTCGAAACAACGTTGGAATCCGTCGTCGCGTTTCTTGTGCACAACGTAGCACTTAGCAATACGTGATTTTCAATTTATTTATATTTTATATTTATATACTTAGTCGCCGTCGTGGTGTAGTGGTAGCAATGTTTGTTTCCCACACCGGCGGTCCGGGTTCGATTCCTGGCGAGGTACTTTGTTGTTTGTGTTTGTTTAAAAATACTTTTGCTAAAACTTTGTGAAACTGGGCGATTGATCCTGATTGGATGAAAAGTCCCAGTATAAATAAAAAATAAAAAAAATTATATTGATAATACGTTCAACAAAATTTGTAGTAGTAGTAGTAGTAGTTTTTGTAATGTTAACATTTGTATGTGCCTGCGCGCCCAATTTTTTTTCATAATATATTTTTTTGTTTTATCAATAGGTGAAGATGACTTGATCCCTAAAGGAATGCCTAACGACTGCATCGCGCAGAGTTGGTACAGATTTTTAAACACCATAGGAAATCCTGTAAATTTGACCAAACCTGAGGTAGGTTGAAATTGTAGGGGTTTCGAAAGCACTTAATCCACACCTAACGAATGTACTTTATTTCATAATTTTTAAAATAATTGTTAGATTTTAAATTTGTATTAAACCGGGTATTATAGTGACGTATTCAATTTTGCTATCGAAGACAGTCCAGATTATATTGAAAATAGAATATAAATAATTTATCAACAATAACTTTTTAACAGTTTATCGTAATAATCAGCATAGACCAGCGAAAAAAAATTATAAAATAAACCGCTTTGTAAGCAATATTTTATATATATATATATATATATATATATATATATATATATATATATATTTTGGTCAGGTGATATGAGATTATGACCTAGCCAAGCGTATTATATTCACAGATTATAGAACCTTAACGGCCTGGATTTGAGCAAAGGCAAATCTTAAATGGACACCGTCCCGTTCTTAGATCAGTGTGACATTTATTTATCTGAAAGAAAGGTCAATTGCTTATCAGCCGCTGTTTTTATATATTTGTGTTTTTCTCAGTTTTTTAACTTAAATTTGAGATAAAATGTAACAGCAGGGCTATCAAAACGGACGGGCCACGATCCTCCACTTTGTCGACGTCATATCGGGGGCTGATTTTTTTTGATGGTCACGTCACGATACAGCTTTTGTCTTTAAAATATTGAAGTTGGAATAACTGTTCATGAATATTTTTTTTTGTAATGAAGTCGGTTTTGAGATTGTTTTTAATATATTCTTGCAGAACAATTTTTTCAGATGTATAGTAATCCTTAATTCTTCAGGGCCTCTTCATTAGCTCACAAAAAAATTAAATTTAAAGCAGAAGCGAATGTGTTCGTTTTTTCGTGAAAAGTAATTGGATTACCTACATCTTTTTGTTTATATTGGGCACTCGGCAGACTTTTAAAACTCAATATATAAATGATTTTTTTGCCGTGTAATTTTGTTTTAAAAAGATCAACGCTGGTATTTTTGGATTCTAAATGAACTTTATTGCTGATGACAAAGTCAAATACATGTCAAATATAACAGTTAGCATGCGGTACATGGCGGGTAATTTGAATTCAAAATAAGAAATGCTAAATCTTAAAGATTTTGACTTTTAATCATCTTGCATCTCTACAAAATTTTGGTGGAATATCAGGATGGTGTCTGGGAATATTTCACTGAAATTTCGCCGAAATCTGTAGTGTCATTTTGAAAATATAAAAAAAAAAAACGTCTGACCTCCCATAAGACCCCATGTAAAACTCAGTCCCCAGAGAACAGCTGATTTTTTCAGGGTCGTGGCCTGTATTATTTTGTTGGCCATGACGTAGCCAAGCGTATAACATATTTAGTTTTTTAAATACCTACCAGTTCAGATACACTTAGTTTTTTATTGGTTCCGTTATCTCCTAGGTAATAAGTCAAACCCAGAAGTTTCTCCAATTTGCCATCACTACAGATGGAGTAGTCGATCCCTGTCAGCACCCTTGCCTTCAAAGCCTGCCAATCATTTTCCTGAAGGCCATTAAAGGCATCGCTGGACAAGTAGACGCTTTTCTTGGTTCGTAGCTTATTTTGTTTCTCTTTAGGCTTTTTCTTCAATATTTTATATTTAAATCATTGAACTAAGAAGCAGTCAATAATTCACTGTTGTGCGGTGTTTACATACATGGGTTCGAAATAAAATAAAATAAAAAAGTTGTTCTTTTTGAAAAATACCATTCGCGTTTATACAGAAAAATTAAAACAAAACAACCAACCACCCTTCTCTGGATTTTTATTTTCTTTAATAAACGGCTGTAGCCCAAATCTATCGCTAAGGTTTTTACAAAACTTTAAAATGAATTAGGAAAATTACAGCTACATAAATATAGACAAAAAAGAAATAGAGAGAAATTCCAAAGCAATATTCACAAATTACTTTTGCCATCAGGTAAACATTTCTGTTGTATAAACCAATAATAGTTAAACATTTTTATTTTATTTTATTGGGGCCCTGTATACACTTGGCATTGAAATCTATAGAGGCCCTTAAAAACTTGACCAATATGTTTCCCCAGAGGTGAGCAACTCAGATCTCTTTCTAGTATAATCTAGTTTTACATATGGAACCGATTTCTAAAGATAGATGGATATAGCTCTCTTCATCTGTATTATTTCCCCAGACATATTTTTGACGGTTTTAATATTTTAGGTTAGAAAATACTATACAAATTTTGACTAACCACACAAATCTGTAGATAAGATATTAAGCTATTAGTATAATTTACGACATTTAAACAGCGCCATTCCTTGGCTAGCGCGTTGAATAATATTTTTTTAGCGCTCTACGCCTTGTATATAATTATACTTTTAGTTTGTTTGAAATTTATGAATTTACAGCTTCATCGCGTAGCTATGGCGAGCTAAATTAAAAAGCAGCGAATTTTTTAAAGATTTATCGGGAAATCATAACAAAAACATTTCATCTAAAAAAAGCCATGTACGCGAAAATGATATCCCATAAAAAGAATTGAGATAAAAGTAAAGCCAAGTTCTCCAATACAAATTTTAAAATGAAAGGTTGGAAATGTTTTTTTAAAACTTTGCTATTACAGCCAAACTTCTTTATGTTCAATTTAGCACTGTGCCTAAGAGTCATTTGCAGCCGTAATAGCCAAGTTTAAAAAAAACATTTCCAAACTAGTAAGAACCTTTTATTTTAAAATTTGTGTTGGAGAACTTGGCTTTACTTTTATCTAATTTTTTCTGCGCAATATCATTTTCGCGTACTTGGTTGGCTTTTTTTTACATGAAATGTTTTTGTTATGATTTCAGTCCTTTTTTAAAGGATTTGGACAATATTTAAGTTTTGAAGAATTAAAATATCCCGAAAAATTGATCAAAACTTTTGCAATGCCTTATTTAAAATTTTGAGGTTTTTTAATTTTTTTCCATGGTTTTATGATAGTTCCTATCAGTCTTCCAAAGCTCAGCTCTCTAGCGTTTCTGAAAGAGGGCAATGTTACTTTTACCATTGAGTAAATAACCCATAT
Source organism: Aspidapion aeneum (assembly GCA_963576565.1). Taxonomy (NCBI): domain Eukaryota; kingdom Metazoa; phylum Arthropoda; class Insecta; order Coleoptera; family Brentidae; genus Aspidapion; species Aspidapion aeneum. The sequence continues at coordinate 125,423,933 of OY755039.1, forward strand.
AGAGGAGCCACCGGCGAGCTTTACCATATTAAGGGGCAGATAGCGCTGAAATAAATTCGTCTGGTACGCAATATTCAGGGAGTCAGTAGAGTTTTAGACAGGTCAAATATGGACTGAAATGTTTCAAGAAAAGATAGTACAGCAGTTTACGCCGCGAACTTCGCCGGGCACTGCCGTGCCTGTGCCGTGCCCTCAGATTGTCTGTACTAGGCATTATTAGAAACTCGACAAACCCATCAAAATCACTCAAACTCACATTTTTTGGGTATGGTATTTTCTTGCCAAGTTCATTGGCGTTTCACTAAATTAATTTATGTTGTCAGCAGTGAGTGGCATCAATCATCATGCAACATATAAATAAACACGTTTGTCCGTCACCCCTGTAAGTGCTCTCTAAACAAGTCTCTCCTTTGATTTTGACGTCTGATGTAAAACAATTGTCAAAATATAATGCAGGGCCTCTAGAATGTAGTCCTATAAATTCCATGTGTTTATATTGTTACGGGTTCACAACGACAAATTAAAACTCGCAATTGTTGAAAACGATACGTCAATTTATTTCGACAAATTATGTACAAAAACACGCACTTAAACTGACCAATAACTCGCTGATAATTCACTACTATTATAATCGGTCTATCAACTTCGTGTCAACATCTCACGACCACTACAGTACGTTATCTGTGACTGACTGACTGGTGCACGACCCCGGCCCTATATATAGGATCGTCCATCTCTCTCGAACTTTCCGGCAGCCTTCGACGTCCGGAAAGTTCTCGTATTATTTGGACCGCAAGTCACAGATAACGCAACTAAGACCTAGACTAAGAATACAACCTTAAGATAAATCAACCTAATACTACACTAAACCTAAATAAATTCCAATTATAAAATTTAAATAACTTAAATTTGTAACACTATCCTCCTCTTCAGGTTTGATCGTCTCGATCAACATTTCCCAGGTAAGGTTTTAGTCTGTCTAGATGAACAACTTTCATCTTGGACTTCAGGCTTCTCTGGATTCGGTAGACTACATCATTAATTCTCTTAACAACTTTATAAGGCCCTTCCCATGGTGGTGTCAACTTAGGTGATCTTCCTTTCTTGCGTTGAGGATTGTATAGCCAGACTTGATCATTCTCTTTGAACCCTGAAGAGTTTGCTTTCAGGTCATATCTCGCTTTCATGCGGTCACTGGCTATTTCTATTCGCTCTCTAACCACTTCATGGATATCGTGCAGTTTTTGCCTTAAACGTTCGACATAGTCATTAACCTCTAAGTGTGCTTCTTCAGGTGAACCAAACATGATATCACATGGTAAACGCAGTTCTCTACCAAACAGGATACTAGATGGAGTAGCTCCTGTCGTATTGTGAATGGCGGTTCTATAGGCCATCAAAAACAATGGAATATATTGGTCCCAATCTGTTTGGTGCTCATCAACAACTTTGCAAAGATGTTCTTCTATTGTTTTATTAAATCTTTCAACCATGCCATCTGACTGCGGATGTAAAGCAGTAGTCCGTGTTTTATGTATTCCTAAAAGGTCACAGAGATTCTGGAAGAGCTTTGATTCAAAGTTTCTTCCTTGATCTGAATGTAGTTCTAAAGGAATACCAAATCGGCTGAAAACATCATTTACCAGAACTTCTGCAACTGTAGCGGCCTCTTGGTTAGGCAAAGCAAAAACTTCTGGCCATTTGCTAAAGTAATCTATGACAACAAGGATGTATTTGTTGCCCCTTTTAGTTTCTGGAAATGGTCCGGCCACATCAATAGCAATGCGTTCGAATGGCAGACCTACGTTATATTGTTTCATTTGACCTCTGGACCTTGTTTTGGGACCTTGGCTGGCTGCACAAGTCGAACATCGGCGGCACCAGTTTTTCACATCTTGAAAGTAATTGACCCAATAAAATCGGTTTCGAATTTTGTCCATGGTTTTATTTATGCCTAGGTGCGCGCCTGATTTTCCACCATGGCATTCGGCCATTATATTGTCTACCATGCTCCTAGGAACCACTACTTGATTAACCACAGTAAGGCCATCGGCACTTTCCCAGGCACGTTTAAGGATGTTTTCCTCTACTATCAGTGAATCCCATTGTGCCCACAGTGATTTGAATATCACCCCTTGGTTTGCGATATCTTGCCATGATGGTCGTGGCTTGTTATTTTCTTTCAATCGCAAGATAGGTCCTACATCTTTGTCGTTAAGTTGTGTGGTTGTAATCGAAGCCGACATCCATTCTTCATCTGGTTCTAACTTTATCTGGCGCACGTAGGTAATTCCTTCTTTCTGGTCAATTTTCCTGCAATGTTTACAATCCTCAGGGCAAGGTCTTCTGGACAATGCATCCGCATTATTATGCACCCTTCCCGCTCGGTGCTTAATTTGATAATGGTATTGTTGTAGCTTTTCTATCCATCTCGCGACTTGCCCCTCAGGTTGTTTCATTTTCATGAGCCACTGTAACGCAGCATGATCCGTTCTAATCAGAAACTCTTGTCCGTAGAGATATTTGTGAAAGTGATCTACGGATTTAACTATGGCTAGGAGCTCCTTTCTAGTAACACAATAATTTCTCTCTGGTTTGGATAGCTTCTTGCTGAAAAATTCCATGACCCGTTCTTCTTCATCTTGTACTTGGGAGAGTACTGCTCCTATGCCATCGTTGCTCGCATCAGTATCTAATATGAATTTTCCTTTTGGAATGGGATATGCAAGAATCGGACTAGAACATAATGCTGCTTTTAGTCTTCTAAATGCTTGGTCACATTCGGTATTCCATTTGTAAGAAGCTTTATCTTCTGTAAGTCTATGTAATGGAGACGCTATTTTGGCGAATCCTTCTACAAATCGTCTGTAGTATGTACATAGACCCAAAAAGCTTCTTAATTCATGTTTGTCCCGAGGTTGAGGCCATTCTTTTATTGCTTGTAACTTCTTTTCGTCGGTATGGATGCCTTCTCGGGAAACGACGTGACCCAGGAACTCAACTTTTTCTTGGAACAGAAAACATTTCTTTGAGTTCAATTTAAGATTTGCGTTCCTGATTCTTGAGAATACTTCTCGTAAATTATCTAGATGATCTTGAAATGATTTCCCCATTACTATGACATCATCTAAATAGACTAGGCAGGTTTTCCAAGTAAGGCCTCGTAGAACGACTTCCATTAGTCTTTCAAATGTAGCTGGGGCATTGCACAGGCCAAATGGCATCACATTAAACTGATAAAGTCCACTTACAGCAGAGAATGCAGTCTTCTCTTTATCTCTTTCAAAGATTCCTACTTGCCAATACCCACTTTTCAGGTCAAGAGTAGAAAACCAATATGATCCTGCCAACGTTGTTAATGTGTCGTCTATTATTGGCAGTGGGTAACTATCTTTCTTGGTCACATCGTTAAGTTTCCTGTGGTCGACACAAAATCTAGTACTTCCATCCTTTTTAGTGACCAACACCACAGGAGATGACCAAGGACTTGATGACTCTTCAATAACACCGTCGCTGAGCATTTTATTAATGAGATTGTGAACTTCTTTTTGCTTGGCCATTGGTAGTCTTCTTGGGGGTTGTCTTATCGGTTGGGCATCGCCAGTGTTGATAGCATGTTGAATAAGGTTTGTGCGTCCCGAACTACTCCTAGTTTCGAAGATATTACTTTGTTCTTCTATAAACTCTCTCGCTTTACTAAATTCTTCTGGAGTGAGATGTTGCCAAGTTGACTCAAATTGCTGAAGTACCTCCATTGGTAACTTGCTTGTATCCTCGGAAGTTGGCTCTTCACATCTTGTTACTTTCTGTACTGGTTCAAATAATGCTACCACCTCCCCCTTATTAATTTTGACACTATTTGGGAAAATATCGGCGACTCTAATCGGGATGTCTTTATCGGTTTTAACTAGTGATTTTGCAACGAGGTAGGTGTTGGGTGTGTTTTGTTGGCTTATGAGTCCGACGCAGCTTGATGTTTTACTTTCCAGCCTCCCAAAAATTATGGTCTCACTGTTACCGACTAGTCTTGTTGTGCATACTGCCACCACCTTAATTGGTTCTTTATTGATGTGACTATTTGACAAAATGAACTCTTCGTTCCCAAATCTTAGGGTATTAAGTTTATTATCAAACGCAAATCCATGTTTACTTATCAGGTCCATTCCCAAAATAAATTCGTCTTCTATGTCTGCAACTAATACCGAGTGGCGAATCTTCAACCTCCCCAGCTGTAGGTCTATGTCTGTCTGCCCCAACACGTCGGCGGATTCTCCAGTCACAGTCTTAAGTGTTATTTTCTTTTCTGTTGGTCGAATTTTATATCTCGTTGCAATTTTGAACTTAAGCAATGATATGGCAGCACCAGTGTCTACTGTTATATTAACTTTTCTTCCATTAATAAGTCCGTCGATGTTAAGAATGTCAGCAGTATGTTTTAAGCTCTTGATAGAGTAAATTTTGGGGGCTAAATTCCCATTAGCCAACACCCGCCCCTCTGCGTTGACTAGTTTTAGTTTTTCCTGATCTCTTCTTCGGTATTCTGTCCCACTAGATGGTGAGCGAGACCTCATTTGGACACGACAATCGCGTTGAATATGCCCTGTACGTCCGCATCTGAAACACTTTACATTTGGAGGGGATCGTCTACTTTCTTTCAAAGAATCAATCTTCTCTATCAGTGATTGAAACAGTTGGTTTAGCGTTTTTAAGTTGACCTCGTCTCCAGTGCTCATTTCTTCTCCCTCCTGAATTGAAACGGCTCTTACTTTTGGCCTGGACATATTATTTGATGATTCAATTTCAAGGGCTCGAATCAACACTTCACTGCTGTTATGGAAGCGTTCTCGACGAAGTAATTTTGCTAAGTCCGTGTCTCGCAAGCCGTTAATAAAGCGATCTACCGTGAAGGGATCTCTGTAATTTTCTGGGTAAGCCAAGTACATCAGCCTCCTGATATCCGCTTCATACTCTTGTAATGACTTCTGACCAATGTAAATTTCGCAAGTGTTCGTCTCCATACCTTCTTTCTAACGCTGCCATTAAAGCGGTATAATTCTGTTTTTGTTCGACTGGAATAGACCGTAAAAGTCCCAGAGCAGGTTCTCGCAGAGCTACTAACAAAGCTCTAGCTTTTTCGTCATCATCCCAACCATTTGCAGCAGCGGCAGCTTCAAACTGTTGTTTGTAAATAGACCAGGAAGACGTACCATCAAAATTTGGAGGCTTAATGTTTTGGTTGGAATTCACGACACATCCCTGAGCTTTTATTTTGTTGTGTTCTTTTTGCAGATGTATAAGCTGTTTTGACACGTCCTGGAATCTTTCTTCCATAGTTTGAAAAACTGCTTCCCTAACATTCTGTAATTTGTTCTCCACTTTTTCTTCAACATTTTGTACCTTCTCCTAAACATTTTGTACCTTTTCTTCTACATTCTGTAATTTATTTTGTACCTTTTGTTCCACGCTATGCACTCTTTGAGTTATTTCTTCCTTAAGGTCTTCGGTTGCAGTCTTAAACTCTTCTCTCAGCTGTTCGGAGTTGCTCTTTATTTGATCGAAGTTTTCTTGAATGCCATCTAATCTTTGCTGAAATGTCTGTTTCATATCGTTCTGGTTTTGTTCCATGGTCTGTCTCACGTCGTCCATGGTGTGTTTTATATCGTTTTGGTTTTGAGCCATTTGAGCTGCTAGAGCCTGCATCATTTTAGTTAGATCTTCCATCTTTGCTGATCCTTGTCTAGTAAGCATCAACTTCCTGATAAATCACTTAAAATGTCTATTTTTAGGCTATAAAGCTAATGTCGCAATCGGTTTTTGTATATCTCTTCTAGTTCTCGAATAGAACGTCGTAGAATGTTATGGAATCTTCTAGAAATTCTTTCTAATTCTTACTTTTGAAATAACTAAACTAATGTCGAAATCGGTATTTGTATATCTCTTCTAGTTTTTGAATAGAACGTCGTAGAATGTTGTGGAATCTTCTAGAAATTCTTTTTAGTTCTTACTTTTGAAATTACTAAGCTAATGTCGAAGTCTCTTTTTGGATATTTCTTCTGGTTTTCGAATAGAGCGTCGTAGAAAGTGATGGAATGTTCTAGAAATTCTTTCTGATTCTTACTTTTAAAATTACTAATCTAATGTCGAAGTCGGTATTTGTATATCTCTTCTAGTTTTTGAATAGAACGTCGTAGAATGTTATAAAGTATTCTAGAAAATCTCTCTAATTATCAATTTTTGGACTGTAAAGTTAATGTAGAAGTCGGTTCTTAAATATCTCTTTTAGTTTTTGAATAAAACAATATCGAACTTCTTCGAATATTCTGGAAAAAAATCACTTACTGTTTTTCTGTCCAGTTGTCCTATCCGGTGGTAATATGTAAGGGTAGTCTTTGCACTATTCAGTTCCGAATATTCTGGCAAAATCACTTACTGTTCTTCCTTTTAATTGTCCTAGCCGGTGGTACTGTGTAAGGATAGTCTTTGCACTATTTATTTCTTTTAATCTCACTTCTGACACCAATTGTTACGGGTTCACAACGACAAATTAAAACTCGCAATTGTTGAAAACGATACGTCAATTTATTTCGACAAATTATGTACAAAAACACGCACTTAAACTGACCAATAACTCGCTGATAATTCACTACTATTATAATCGGTCTATCAACTTCGTGTCAACATCTCACGACCACTACAGTACGTTATCTGTGACTGACTGACTGGTGCACGACCCCGGCCCTATATATAGGATCGTCCATCTCTCTCGAACTTTCCGGCAGCCTTCGACGTCCGGAAAGTTCCCGTATTATTTGGACCGCAAGTCACAGATAACGCAACTAAGACCTAGACTAAGAATACAACCTTAAGATAAATCAACCTAATACTACACTAAACCTAAATAAATTCCAATTATAAAATTTAAATAACTTAAATTTGTAACAATATCATGTATGTAAAATTTTCTTACAAACTTTCTTTTTCTTTCTTCGTTTAGGAATTGCACAACCCCACGCGTGGGACAGTCTGGTGTTGGGCACGCCCACAGATAAGTCTAAACTGGTAGATTCACCGTTTGTAGTTTCTTCACAGCCCACTCCACCTTCTCAGAGGCGGCTGGCCAAAAGTTTTAGCGTTGCACAATCTTCGAACACCAAGGGTTAGATTTCCGTTTTCACTGTCTTTTTTTAAAATTTCTACGGTGATTTGATGCACAGGCTGACTGCGAACATATATTTTTACGAGCGATATGAATGGTAGAAACAATTTTAAAAATATAAAAATGGTTAGTTAGTCAGAAGACAGTTTTGTGTTTGACGAATAAATTTTTTTGAGTTGACAATTTATATTTTAAAGAGTTATGGGGGTTTTTGAAAAGACTGCATTTATGGAAGGGACATAACTTTTGTATTTATAAAAAATTTAATGATAGTGTAAATTACTTTTTTATAGTTTTTTATAAGGAATTCCTCTGTCAAGTTGATTTCATCTGTCACTTTTGGTTTTTGAGATATTATATATTTTTTTAAATTTTTTTATGGAATCACGCCTTTGTTCATTTTTCATTGTATCTATTTTTGTATTATTTTTTAATTTTATTTGGATTTGGTTTAGAATATTTGAAAATAAACAATTATAAAATTAAATAAAAATCAGAGGTAGTCAAAAAATAAAAATCACAAATTATAAAAAAATTACCAAATTAAATATTGAGTGTAATACTTCATATAATATCTTCAAAACTAAAAGTGTTAAATAAAATTCTGGATTCTTTCTAAAAAACCTATAAAAAAAAGCAATTACACCAAAATGAAATTTTCATAAATAAAAAAGTTATAGGGCAGATTTTTTAAAACCCCTTAGTGCAAAAAGTTCTTGCTATATCAAGATGCGGTTTTCACCTTTACTCTTGAAAATTGAGGCTTTAGTAGTAGTAGTGGTGTGGGGTAGGCTCTAGGCCTGGCGACTAGGCACATGAAGCGCCCTTTTCGCCAACCCCCGGGCATCCCCCCTACTGCGTCCTTCCTTCGCTAAGGAATCTGCCCGTCTTCTGTACAAAGGCCAGAATATCGGGCCACCTCAGATTCAGAAGGTCTTCCGTCTCAAAGGCTTCCTCTTCGAATACCTCTCTTCTTGCCGCCTTGTATGCTTCACATGATGAGAGGCAGGTCTCGTCCTCGGCCCAACATCGCTCGCACGTCGCGTCCTCCTTCACTCTCATCTTTGAGGCTTTAAGTAAGCGTTAATTTTTTCGATCTCCTTCATACCTGAAATCCCCCAAAAACATCTAATTTGTGACACCCTGTTCAAATTCCTACCCAGACAGACCTAATAATTAAACAAAACAAGACGAAATAATATAATGCTTCTCAAAATAGATGTTTTAATTTTATGCTCCTGAAAAATTTTAATATCGTAGTCAGCCTAGTTCGCATTGTTTCACTTATTTCCGCACTATTTTACTTTTTTCTATGATTCGTATAGTAGACGTCATGTCTGTGTCATTGTCTATTACATTGCTGAAATGTTTATGTCACTGCATAATTATACAAAAAAATTCCACTATACATAATTTTCGCGATACCAAGTAGCCGCTGTGTATTGACACAGAAATTATTATTTTTTGTTTTGAATATGTCTTAGGTGTCCCCAAAACCTCGTTAATAGGTTTGACAACTAGCCGAAGTTCTGCCGTTCCTGCCGCTTTTGGTCCAAATTCAGGACAAACATCTACATCGAGTTTGCTGTGTAAGTATTTGTTACCATTAAGGCTTATTATTCATCACGGTTTATAACATTAACGGATTGGACTTGACCAAATAGTTGAGAGGCTTATGGTCAAGAATCGTGTCCCGTGGGATAGTTGTGGAAGATTTTTTAAAACTGCCTTAGATCAATTGGTAATAGATCAGAAAATTTTAAGTCACCGGGTGTTTGCCTCCAATTTGAGTGGGAGGGCCTGTGTGACGTCATAAATCCAAGTAGACATCTGAGCCCTGAAGGGGAGAAAAACTAGAGATATCCCAAAAAAAATAACCCCAAAGTTAAATTCGCCTCGCCTGGGAAAACAGAGTCTATTAAACTAAAAAATAAAGAAAAAAATCGGCAACACGTTAGAAGCTTACCTTCTGTAATTCTGTAGCAGTCCCAAAATTTCACAGGCGGCCGCGGCCCTTTCTTGCGACTGGAATTTCGGTCTTCAACCCAAAAACACGTGTGACTTCTTTCAGTTTTTTGTCGGAAGTGATTTCTTCATTCCCCTGTCACACACAGGGTGGCGCTTCAAACTCCCAGCGTGAGCAAAAAACGCGCATGATTTTACAAAATGATCAGGTGATCAAAAAGAAAATAACTTTCAACAAAGAGAGAAATTATCACCTGATCGGAATTTTTCCCAAACAGTACTTTCTTTTTTGAAGGTTTTTGCAGAAAGCCCAAAAATATCAAAACAAACTTTAACGTTAGGTTTTCCAAAAAATTAAAAATAAAACAATAAATAAAAATAACTGGTAGCATTAAAGGTAACGGTTTTTTTTCACAAACTTTGGCTTATAATAAAGATAACACCAATTGATATGGTAAAGAAATTAGCTTTATATTTTAAAAACTAACAAAGATATAATTTTTTTTAGAAATACAAAAAAATAGCAACTTTTTTTACAAAAAAAAAAATTGAAGATGGAAGTTTTAGACTATCACAAATCGATTGGTTATGGATCACTCAATTTTAAGTCGCTGGGTATTTGCCTCAAATTTGAGCAAGAGCGCCTGTTTAACGCCATAAATCCAAGATTTAGTTTTTTCACAAACTTTTGCTTTTAACTTTTGCCATCTACTTTAGAAAAACAATTTAAGTTATTTTTTAAATACTAAAAAAAATATAAAAATTCTAGATTGAGCAAGAGAGTTTTAGACTACCCTCAATCGATTGGTGATGGATTACTTAATGTTAAGCCTCCAATTTAAGTAGAAGGGCCTGTGTGACATCATAAATGCAAGATGGCGGCTTTTTTCATATTTTTTTACAAACTTTGGCTTATAACTTTCACTAAATTAGTTTAGAGAAAAACTATAAATACGTTTTTTGTTTGCAAAAGAGCCTTAATTATTGTAGAATTTAGCTTTCTATATTAAAAACTATTAAAGATATAATTTATTTTGCGTAAAAAAATGTATCTATTTATTTTATTATTAAAATAGAATAATACGTTTGTTAGTTTGTTTCTTTACTATATTCATTTCGGTTCTCTTGCAAACTAAAACCTTATTGACAGGTTTTCTGTAAAACTATTTTATTAAAAGTTTTATACTAAAGTTTGTAAAAAAAATAGAAAATGGCGCCATGTTGGATTTATGACCTGATATAGGCCCTCCTACTCAAATTTGAGGCAAACACGGGGCGACTTAACATTGAGTGTTACCCAATCGATCATGGCTAATAATGCAGAGGCCTTAGTGGTATATCTTTGAGCCAAAGTGTTAAGCCTAAATCATTTATTGTTGTAATCTGCAGAATTTTTTCATGTGCTGACTGGAAAAAAAATATGCCACTTTAGTCAAACTCAGTATGTAGGTACGTGGGCACAATAGATCCATTTGTGGTCGCAGTGCATGGAGGTCCAGTAAGGCCTGCCACCACTTTCGAATACATACATACATACCCAATCGATCAAGAATAGTCTTAAAGTTTTTTGCTCAATCTAAAATTTTTTAAATTTGTTTAATATTTAAAAAAAAAACAATATCTTTTATAGTTCTTGAGATATAAAACTTACTAAAACGACAATTTAATTGTTGCTCTATTTTAAACAAATTGATATGGCACAAGTTAAAAGCAAAAGTTTGTGAAAAAAACATGGAAAAATCGCAATCTTGGATATATGACGTCACACAGGCGCTCTTACTCAAATTTGAGGCAAACACCAAGCGACTTAAACTTGAGTGATCCATAACCAATCGATTTGGGGTAGTCTAAAACTTTTTTTCAAGTAACTATTTTTTATTAATTTTTAAAATAATATGTTAGTTTTTAAGATATGAAGCTGATATTCATAGTCGCAAACTCAATAAACCAAAAGATAGACTTTGATTTTTTTAATACTAATTTGAGGAGGTTTAGATCTTGTGCAAATAAAATATTGTTATTGTGAGTAGTGGCTTTATGATGGTTCTGGCCCACTTTGGGGGGGGGGGGGGGCAGGGCCTTATTCGACGACCCCTAAAATCAGTCAAATTTACTAAAAACGAGTGAACCGTAGCAAAAATTGAACGAAAAAATCGAGTGAACCGAAGCAATCGACCCCTAAAATCAGTCAAATTTACTAAAAACGAGTGAACCGAAGCAAAAATTGAATGAAAAAATCGAGTGAACCGAAGCAATCGATCTCTAAAATCAGTCAAATTTACTTAAAACGAGCGAACCGTAGCAAAAATTGAACGAAAAAATCGAGTGAACCGAAGCAATCGATCTCTAAAATCAGTCAAATTTACTAAAAACGAGCGAACGTAAGCAAAAATTAAATGAAAAAATCGAGCAAACCGAAGCTGTCTCGCTATTCGACGACCTCTAAAATCAGTCAAATTTACTAAAAACGAGCGAACCGAAGCAAAAATTGAATGAAAAAATCGAGTGAACCGAAGCAATCGACCTCTAAAATCAGTTAATTGTAATAAAAACGAGCGAACGTAAGCAAAAATTGAATGAGAAAATCGAGCAAACCGAAGCTGTAGCGCTATTCGACGACCTCTAAAATCAGTCAATTTTACGAAAATCGAGTGAACCGAAGGAAAAATTTATTGAAAATGTGTTACTATAGTCAAAATAATAAAAAATCCAGAAGTTCTAGCCCAACGAACGAACCCGCGTGTTACCCTTGCATCAAATTGAGCTAACCGCGTGCTACTATAGTTGAAATTATAAAAAAGAATAAAAAAATTATAGAAAATCCCAAAGTTTAGATGAAATTGTGAAAAAAGCGACTAACCGAACCAAAAATTTAACGAAATAACCAACACAGGTCAGGTTTGATAAACAAATTCATGCATTGCAAAATGTAATAATACTACAGTTTTCTGTAAATATAACATAAAAATTACAGAAATCTGCGATCGAAAATATCCATTTGTACTTTTCAATACAGAAATCTGTATTTGAAACTATGCATTGGTATTTTTCAATATAGAAATATCTAGCTTTCGAGTGCTGTGAAGAGATGGCGTTAGCCGTTAGCATTGCTGCTTTCAATTAATACATGTCTATCTTTCGAATGCTGTGAATAGATGGCGCTGCGCGATGTATTTGTCCCTAGTAGCACGACACAGGTTGTGTAAATATTAGCTTTGAATTGTTATGGTTTATTAAATGTTAAGAAGCTTATGTTTTTGTACTACATTGTGTGATTAAGTTAGAAATCTTGATATTCTGTGTTAGTAGTTTAAAGTTCAAAATTTACTTATTCAGAAGAATCTATCAAAAGTTTACAATACATAATGGATTTTCATTTCAACTGTTTTGCGTTATGATGCAATTCTAATACTTATATGCGGTGGTTCTATTGTAAAATAAATAACTGTTAACAAACGATTTTAAAGACACACTTACAAACTGTGATTAAATAGCTGATTGTAAAATAATGTAATGAATAATTAAACTTAAAAAATTTTAAGGTTTTGGTTGTATGTCCGGCTGAGGCCTGATTTTTACGTAGGTCATTCGGACTCGCGGTTCTACTGCAGCGCGCTTGGGCTCGAAAGTATTCGAGAACCTTCATTGGCAGACCGCGAACAGTACACATAACTATATATAAGCTAAAGTAGGTTAAACGAAAGTCAGTGCAAAGCATCATATTTAAAACTGTTAAAAGTGGTAAACGATCAGTGAAAGTTTTTTATATTCAGTATATAAAAATACATTTGTGCACTGTTTGCAACAAATCTTTTGCATATCTTAAAGGTTTAAGACGTCATCAACGAGATAATTGTAAGGTTGAAGCCACCGCCGACCATAGCCCTTCGAAGAAGCAAAAAATAGAAAATCGATGTGAAATATGTCAAAAGAATTTTTCCCGTCAAGAACATTTAAGACGACACCAGAAAAAGGAATGTAAGTTAAAAACTCGTGTTGATTTACCTTCAACATCAAAAAAGAGCTCTAATATTGAAATGGAGCTATGCACAATCTGTGATGTCGATATCCAGAAACGATATTTGATGGCACATCAACGCAGTGAAGCACACCGGAATAAATCATGTAAACAATTGTCTGATGAGGTATTTATTTTACAAACTGCTTTTAAGTCGAGGTTGGCAAGTTATAGATTACTTTGTCGGAATTCCGAAATGGACTATAAAAGATGTTTTGCTGACATGAAGAACCAAGTGTTGCAGTAATTACAAAAATCAATCGACGAACATTGTGCTGTAAAGGTTAATCTGGAGTTATTTGCAGAGTTTTTGCATCCAATCAAAGAAATATGCTCAATAAAATCATTCAATACTTCCAATCTGATAGTATGTGAAGGCTCCGACCTGTCTGTTGTTTATGAAAAATTTGTGGATCAAATGCTGGCTCAAAGTACAGAATTCCAGGAGAGTGGATCAGGTTGGGCCTTGCACAGGATTTTTCACCTGGAAGTCAACATAAATAGGTATACACCTCTCAAAGGTAACTCATATATCAAGTTACCGAAAAGTATAGAAAGTAAAAAGGCTGTAGTGAATATTCAAAATAGCGATAATGCTTGCTTTGCATGGGCAGTCACATCAGCATTGTATCCAGCTCAGAAACACTCCGAGAGAACCACATCATATCCCCATTATTCATCAGTTCTGGACTTTACAGGTATCGAAATGCCGGTTCAAGTAAAAGATATATCTAAATTTGAAACTTTAAATGATATATCGATAAATGTATATGGATTGGAGCAACAATCCGAAAATAATAAATATGAAGTTGTGGGACCACTTCATTATTCTGGACGCCGACTTCAGAAGCATATCAACTTGCTGTTACTATTTGAAGGTGTTAAAACCCACTACTGTTGGATAAAACACCTTTCACGTTTGGTAAGAAGTCAGATTACATCACACGTTAGAAAAATTTATTTTTGTGATGGTTGTTTGATTCACTTTTATACTCCACAACATTTGCTACGTCATCAGCAACAGGATTGTGGCCAGGTTTATGTTAAAACACATTCCACTGAATGGAAGAAAGATAAATATGGTAGATTGATTAAGGAAAATATTTTAAAGTTTAATAGCTATGAAAAACAATTAAAAATACCATTCTTGGTCTATGCAGACTGTGAGACAACTTTGCAACCAATGGAAGTTTGTGAACCAGATACCAACATCATATACAACTAAAAATATTATACATAAACCATATGCATTTGCATATATAATAAAGTGTTCATTTGACGATTCACTTTTAAAATTTGAGCTATATCGTGGACCAGATGCCGCCCAAGAATTTATAAAAAGGCTCGAGTGTGACCTAAGAGAGCTGTATAATAAATACTTAAAAGACATCACTCCAATGACACCTTTGACCACACAAGAAAAGTTTTTAAAACAATCAGCAAAAACGTGTGGCATTTGTGATGAACCTTGTACAGCAGAAGAAAAAATTGTGACTGATCATTGTCACATAACAGGGAAAAAGCGCTATCTTGCCACACACTCAATATGCAACTTACAACATAAGATACCATCATTCGTACCAATATTTTTCCACAATCTAAGCGGTTATGACTGTCACATGTTTATCAAGGAGCTGTGTTGCCACGAAGACAATATTGATGTGATAGCGAAAAACAAGGAAAATTACATTTCATTCACCAAATCACTCTATGTAGACAGTTATAAAGACTCAGAGGGAAAGATGGTAAACAAATATTTAAAAATGCGATTTCTAGACAGCTTTAAATTTTTGGCAGGCTCGCTGGATACTCTTAGCAAGGGACTGGATACTAATATGTTTTTAGAAACACGAAAACACTTTGACACCCAAGAAAAATTTGATTTAATGCGGCAAAAGGGTGTCTTTCTCTACAGTTATTTAACAGACTTAATTGGAGGACAAAAACCTGCCAACAAAAGATCAATTTTATGATCATCTAAGAGAAGAACATATATCTGATGACGATTACGAGCGAGCAAAGAAAGTGTGGGAGGTGTTTAACTGTAATTTGGGTGAATATGCCGACTTATATTTATTAAATGATTGTTTGTTACTAACCGATGTTTTTGCAGAATTTAGGAGCAAATCGATAAATACATACGGGCTTGATCCTGCTCAATACTTTACTCTTCTATCCTTATCATTTGACTGCATGTTGAAAATGACTAAAGTCGAATTGGAGCTGCTTACAGACATCGACATGCTCCATTTCTTTAAAAAAGGAATAAGGGGTGGAATTAGTTAGTGTAGTGAGAGATTACACTATGCAAATAACAAATACCTACCCGAATATGATCCAAATAAACCCTCCTCCTACATAATGTATCTTGATGCAACGAATCTATACGGGCATAGCATCTCTCAAACTCTTCCAACAGGAAGATTTAGATGGTTAAAAGAACAAGAAACTTCAAGTTTTAATGTGCTCGATATACCAGATAACAATGAATTAGGTTATGTTCTGGAAGTGGATATATGCTATCCTAGAGAATTGCATGACAAACATGCCGATTTTCCCTTTTTAGCTGAGAACATAATACCACCTGGATCAAAATCCAAAATTCCCAAACTAATTCCAAATCTATATGATAAAAACAAATACATCATACATTACAGGAATTTAAAACAGGCGGTTCAAAATGGTCTAAAGATTACCAAAATTTACGGAATAATCGAGTTTCAACAATCAGAGTGGTTGAAAGAATACATCGATACAAATACCGACTTACGAAATAAAAGTAAAAGCAATTTTGAACGTGATTTATACAAATTATTTAACAATGCCGTCTTTGGAAAGACAATGGAAAATGTATACAAATATAATGACATCAAACTTGTAACAAGTTGGAACAGTTATTTAAGAAGGGAAGGTGCAAGATCCCTATTGAGCAGACCAAATTATAAAAGTTCCTCAATCTTTACCGAAAACCTTGTTGCTATCCAGATGGAAAAATTAAAAATTTGCTATAACAAACCCATATATTTGGGTTTCTGTATTCTAGATCTTTCTAAAACGGTGATGTATGAGTTTTTCTATAACGTTATAAAGAAGGAATTTGGATCGAATGCGACAATGATGTACTGTGACACAGATTCTCAAATAATTAAGGTTTTTACTGACGATTTTTATAAATTTATCAAAGAAAATCCCCAAAACTTTGATACATCCAACTATAATGAGAATAACCAATATAATATAACGAAAAATCTCTCTATATTGGGGAGAATGAAGGATGAATTTGCTGGAGATCCAATTCAAACGTTCATAGGAACCGGTGCTAAGGCATATTACGTGAAATCTCTTTCGAAAGAAACCAAAAAGTCAAAAGGTGTTAAGAAATATGTCATTAACAAGAACCTAACAGAACTGGATTACCTAAATGTTGTGAGAGAGAGACAAGGTATGATATTTCGTAAGATGAACACTTTTAGATCTGATATGCATGTCGTTTATACAGAGATTATTAATAAAGTCGTCCTGTCACATCACGATAATAAAAGATTCCTAATACCGAACACGACATGCACACTACCTTGGGGACACTATGACATTGATCAGTGATTAAATTAATGTATTTTTTTTTCAGTTTGTAGAAAAAATTTGAATTGTACTATTTTTATGTGTCTTCTTAAAAACGTATAACTTAAAATGTATAAATTTTAGTGGTGTAGGGTATCTCATTTTTTTTTATTTGTTTATTTTAATTTCTGTTATTTAAAGGATGTAGTGTTTAAAGGAAGGAATTGTACAGAATGTAATTTTTTATTTTAAACCTATAATAAAGGGATTAGTAAATAAAAAAAACATTGTTTTTATTGCAAATGTTTATTAATGCTCCGAATATATAAAGTATCATTTACAACTTTTTGTGAGTTAATAAATAAAAGCTCTTTTATAATACATATTTCTAAACTATCAACTAACTTTGCTAAACTATTTAAAACAAAGAAAACATGTGAATACTGTTCATCAAAACACAGAGTACTCGCAACTTTAACAAATCGATTATAAAAACCATTAAAGTTTATTCTAACAAGTGTTTGGATTTTGTCCTGCAAAAAAGATTCCAAATATAAAAATTCTTCCAAGTCATTTTGAAACAAGATGATGTTTTTATTATTTCTTGCAAATTTAACAACTTTCACTTCTCCCAAAATATCAGGGAATATGGAAAATTTAGTAAATTTCCATTCAGATTGTATGCGTTGACCTTTTAAAAAGTAGTTTTCGTAAATATCTCTTAAAATTTTGATCAACTCGGGCAACTCTTGCGGGTTTATGCACACCCATTTCTTATCAACACTATTCTCGAGTTTAATAATTGGAGTAAAATCTTCAAGCAGCGAAACGTGTAGTCCAGTACTAAGCATATTATAACCATCATTCAACCGAAGTATGCTTTCACAAATTAGTTGGGGGGCGTTCCAAGTATTGTTGTCAACATCATTTTCAAAACCAGGTCCGGAATGGTATCCGGAAGAGTAATCACTACCAAAACTGGTACAACTGGAGTCACTGTAATACATCTTCTTATTCACTGTTACTGGTTAATTATGAATCTGGCGTGGAGTGATTCCTCCTTATATAGGTCATAAAAATAAGGGCGTGATTCAGTGCGCAGACGCTATTAAAGTTTGCTTATTAAAAAAAAATATATATATATTTTATTTATAATTTTTGTTTTTTGTCTGCAAAGTCTGTAAATTCCGTTGTTAGCTTTAACAGATTAAACTTTTTAAAAACTTGCTGCTTAATTTCATACACTTCCAAAATCTTTTTTAACTCTTGCAAATTGTTTAAGTGCTTTTCCAAACGACGATGATATCTCTCTTGTTGCAACTTTTGCCGTACACTATGTGATGGCATTGTAAACACTAAAAACTGTTGCGACTGTTGCTCTTATATATAAAAAATTATACCTGTCTGACAGTTTTTGTCAGTGGGTTGTAGGAAAACATTTTATCATATATCACGAGACAGAATGCGGTTGTTTTTGCTGGAACGTCTTTGTGAGTTTCAAAGGTTACTCTCATGGTAATGTTGGAAGATTGCACAGTATCCCTCTGAAAGGTTGTATCAATATACAGCAATGGCGCCAGCTCCATGTATTCTAAAGGTGAAAATAGCGGATCAGTGATAGGGACTCCGTAGTAGGAACTTTGAAATTTTGAATACATTTCATACGCCGATGCAAACTGGTTTTTATCAATATCCAAAAAGATCTCGTTATAGGGATATCTCTCTCCATTCAAGTAAACATGAATATTTCTTAAATTGATGTGATCAAATCTTGCTCTGTCAGCTCCTGGTTGATCTTCTCTATTAGTTTGAAATCCAATTATTACGTGTCGGGCAGCTTCTGCCTTTACAGATGTTTTTATTTGCCAATTGTGTCGAGTTGTTTGCATAAGTTCGGGATACTCTACCAGTTCCCATCGTCGAAAATTAATTGGGATCTCTGTACCTTTGTTTACAATCTTTGATAATGTCAGTTCGGTGGGGATATTTGTTGTTACATGTGGCATCATCCATCGCATGGTTGTTAGTAAAATTTTTACTTTTTCACCAGCAATATCATTTTTTATACAATTGTTATCTGAATTGGATCGTATCAAAGTTGCTTTGAATTTAAGATAATTTTTCTATAATCTTCAAAAAATCCAAGCAAATTTCTCAATGGATAAATAGCATTAAAATTGCCTTTCTTGTCACACAGTATGCTGGCATCATTGAATTTAATGTTTGGGAACCAACCTGCATTTCGCAGTTTTTTGCTTTCGCCATTGCTTAGCGAACAATATCCTTTAAGCAAGGTGGTAGTACCCACATCTCTTACAAAATCGACAGTGACATCATTCAAGTCGTATCTTATTTCTTTAAACATAAACGCAATTGGGTTGTTGCTAAATTTCATGTTTTCTGAAAATTTTCCATCATTGGTTAGCTGTCCTTCAATGTATAGATAACTCTCACATGGCAAAGTGAAGGCTTCAACATCTGGTATAACAATTTTAATTTCGTCATTGTTGTTTAATTTGTTGGGTGAAAATGGATCGTAGGAATAGGTCTCGTATCTTATGACCGAGTTATCCTCAATAATTTTATCTGTCACATTTAAAAAATTCATTGTCTCCTTAGTTTTAAACCAAGTGATCTCAGGAAAGCGCGGTTGGTCTTTGTTAACTGTTTTGAAGCCGGTGTAAGACTAACTAATGAATTGGTTTTTTTCTTTCTTTTATACGATTTTTTTGCGTGGGTATGTTGGTGGGAGTTAAAACTGTTTTGACTTAAATACTTTAGCACCATGCTTTCTATTACGCGACAGTTTAAATAATGATTTTATAATGGCGTCCACTGCCTTTTTATATGCAATCTGAGGGTGATAGTCTCTCCACTAAAATTGATCAATTCATTGTTTTGGTTCCTAACCCATACGGTTATGTTACTTAACGTTTTTACGTTGACTGGGAAGTAGATGAGATTCTGGGGTGCTTCAACAATTTTATATCCGACTGGTGCTAAAGGGAAAAATACATATATTGTATGAGTGGGCTCTCCATTAAAATATGATCCATTTGCAATGTTACAATTTATCAATATTGAATTAACTCTAATAATCTCTGTAGTATTTTGCGAAGTATGCAATTTATTGCCTTCGTACGATCCATCTTCAAATCCTAAAATACTACCAATTGTTTCACTGGTAAATTCGATATTTTCACTGCATTTCATATGACAACGCAAAGTGTTGACATTTGGTATTAGAGATAAAGTAATCCCATGCTGTTGCAGTTGTGTCTTTAAATATTCTTCGATATCCGGCAGTTCATATGCTCCAGAAGGAATTTCTATTGTTTGCTTTCCAACAATAAATTTGTTGTTTCTCTTATCAATGTTTGGAATAGCGTTAAACGTTTCAAAATTAATAAGACTTACTTCGTACTCAGCATCATGCAAATCTAGTGGAGGATTAAAATTGGCTTTTAAAGTGGGTGAATTCCCAGACAAAGTTATTGTAAAAGACATGTGTAAAGACTGATTGTAAGCGTGTCGCGGCTGAGTATATATATATATATATATATATATATATATATATATATATATATATATATATATATATATATATATATATTTCAAACCAACGATAATGACTTTAGTATTAACAATGACTTGTGACAAGAAAGATCGTCGTCGTCGTGGTGTCTCAGCTGGGAAAAAACATAAAACACAAAAGAAGGGTGGTCGTGGTTTGGTAAATACCTTAGTTAATAAACTACCTTTTGAAGTGCATTTACCAAAATATATTTACTGTGGTCCTGGAACAAAGCTAAAGAAAAGATTAGCACGTAAAGATAAGGGTATTAATCCTTTGGACGAGGCGTGCAAAGAACACGACATTGCCTACTCACAAAAGTCAGATCTACCAAGCAGACACCAGGCTGATAAGGTTCTTGCATCAAAAGCAGCACAACGAATAACAGCATCCGACGCTAGCTTTGGTGAAAAATTGGCTGCTGCAGGAGTTACAGGAATTATGAAAGTCAAAAGTAAGTTTGGAATGGGTTTAAAGAGAAATCGACAACAAAACAAAAGGATCAAGAAAAAGAAACCTCCACGAATTGGTAGTAAAGGAATCTCGTTGAGCAACGCGATAAAACAAGCTCGCAAAAGTATTGTTGGAAAAAGATTTAAAAATTTACAAACAGCTGCTAAAAGTGCTTTGCGTTCGCTAAAAGGAAAAAAAGTTGTTTTACCAAAGCAAAGGACTATTCCGATTCCTAAAACAGGAGGCTTCATACCATTGATACCTCTATTTGCCAGTCTCTCAGCTCTTGGTGCTTTAAGCGGTGGTGCTGCAGGAATCGCCAAAGCAGCAAAAGAAAAATTGGAAGAGGAGAAAAGACATAATAGAGCCATGGAAGAAGTAGCTATCGGAAAAGGTCTGTACTTGAAACCTTACAAGACTGGTTGTGGTTTGTATCTAAAACCGTATTCAAAAAACTGCTAAAGAAACTAGCTCACAGACCTTTGACCAACATTGATTTAGAAAAATTTGGAAAACACATTCCATACTTCCGAGGAGTGTTTATGCGCGATGAATTACCAAAGGAAATTAAAGAACATGAAAGCGCTATAATCAATTTGGATAGCAAGAAGAGTGCAGGTAGTCATTGGGTTGGATTTTATAAAAATAAAACAGATATTTACTACTTTGATTCATACGGTAACCTAAGACCACCCTTGGAAGTTGAAAAGTATTTCAAAAGTGATGGTAGTTTAAACAAAATTCATTATAATCATACACAACACCAATTTGGAAGGAACTCCTACAACTGTGGGCATTTGGTTCTAAAATTCTTATATAAGCATACTTTATGCTAAATTATTTAGTTGCTTTTAAAAGGTTGCGCAATGCGGATTGTAAAACACAAAAATTTACTCTACCAGTGAAAAATTACGATAATACGAGTGAGGAATTTCGAAAACATGGTAGACTATTCCCAGGTAGCTGTAAACGCTGTGTCATTGTCGCACCAAGTGGTGGGGGAAAAACAAATATAATGATAAGTTTACTTGAAGATTTAAATGGATTAAGGTTTGAAAATGTTTATGTTAATTCAAAAACCTTAAATCAACCCAAGTATGAGTATTTAAGAAATCTTTTAAAACCCATTAAAGGAATTGGATATTTTGAGAATGACAGTGAAGACAACATTATTCCACCAAACAAAATTAAGGATAATTCTGTAGTTATTTTCGATGATATGGTATGTGGTGGCCAAAGCATTATTCGCGATTATTTTTGCTTCTCTAGACATAAAAATACAGACTGCTTTTATTTAACTCAGACTTACTCCAGTATACCAAAGCAGCTTATCAGAGATAATCTAAGCTTACTAGTTATCTTTCCACAAGACCTTACCAATTTAAAGCACATTTATCAGGACCATGTGAGCACAGACTTGTCTTTTCAAACATTTAAAGAACTTTGTTCGTTGTGTTGGAAGGACAAATATAGCTTTTTAGTTGTTGACAAAGATAGCGATATTAAAAACGGTCGATACCGACAGGGCTTTGACAAGTTTATTCATATATAAGAGGTCTAGTTGCAAACTTTTGATCATTACTGATTTAAAAACAAAGATGGACAGACGAAAAGCTTTGGAGCTTGTTAAAACTCGCAAGGCAATAAAAAAGAAACTTCAAGCCTTAAAATCCGATCTCGTTGAATCAGAGTTTAAACGAGAGAAGCAGTTGAAACCAATTACTAAACCTCTTGAAGAATTTTTATCGAAAGTGAAAAATGAAATGTCAATTAAATCGGAACTAAAAACCCCAACTCGAGATTCCTCTACACCCAGCAAAACAAATTTAAACTTTTCCTCATATCGTCCAATTGACTTAAATTCTACCGCTCGAAGCAATTTGTATAAATTTCAACCAATGTTGACACCTACAATGCCCAGTTTTTTAGAAGATACTTTTGTTAGCGACGATAATGATGCTCAAAACAATGGTGATACCAGTGAAGAAATTGATAGAACACTTAACGAAATAAATGAAAGTAGATTAAACTTAACAAGACTTCCTGTTTACGATGAGTACTTGAAAGATTTTGATCCGCTGCCCAGAAAGTATATTGACGAACAAATGAGAGATACTAAAGATGTTCACGATTATACCTATGGAATCTATCACGATGTTGAGAATGAGAAGTTTCTTATTGGTAAATCTGAGCTAAACTTTAAAGGTAAAAATGTTTCAGTCAATGGTTTAACCTACCCCGGTACTGTTGGTTTATATGAGTTGTTGTTTAAAAAAGAGCCAGCGGCTTATAGGAAAGATGATTTAGATCAATATATGGATATTTTATCAAGATCCAATGCCTACCGTATCAGATTCAAGGTACAAAAGTTTCGAAATGGAATCAAATAATTAGACCATATTTGATTAATAAGAAAATTCTTTCCCCACAAAATCGGGAAAGACTTGCTTCTTTTAATAAACCACTTCCTCCGAGAAATTTAAGACCTAGAGCACAATCTACTTCAAGTACTTTACAGAAAAAAGGTGGATCTATGCTCTTGTCGAACAATAAAATAGACTATGTATATTATGTTGATCCAAATGAAATTGTGGAAAGATTGAAACTTTTGATTGCGTCACAAACAGCCGGGAATGATGGTCACACAAATGAAATACAATCAATATTGGAAGAGCTTAGAGAGCGTAAAATTTTAGTATAAAAAGAGATGTATACAGGTAGATAAGTTTATTTAGTTTTTTACAACCATGACGGTGGACAAGTTCTGGAGACATGTTTCGAGAAAAGGTAAAAATATTCAATACAACATTAGTCAGAGCGATTTGGAAAATAGAGTTTTGTCAAATGTTTCGAAAACACTTCAACCGCAAAGCTCTGACTTTAAAGGTTTAAAGACACGAATGGTGTCAAACGACTATGAAATGTCAGAAATTCGAAAAAAAATTAAATTAACCGATGAAAAGTTGGGCAATGTGCAACAAAATTGTGTTAAAGAAGACAACTTGTTGGAAAGTGAGAAAAAGCTTAAACCAGATATACTAAATACTACTTTTAAAGACCAGAATAAAATTGTGGATGATTTCAAAAATCGAATCAATGTGAACTTTGAAAAAATAGTATCCCTTCAAAACCTTGTTGGTCAACAAAATAATGTTACTAATGATTTAACTGTATTAAAAAGAGAAGTATATGTTCTTGAAAGTAAGCTTAAAAATTTTCAAAATGAAAACAAAACAGAATTAGAGAGTTTTTACAGTTTTCCTTTCAAAATTTAATACTCTTAAAAGTAGTTTTAAAAATTTTCAAGACAAAATTAATGGTGATATTCAACAAATTGCAACTACCAACAACACGAAGGAATTTAAAGAGCTAGGATGACAAAGTTAAAAAAATTTTGCAAACAAATTCTGATTTACAACAAGTTGTGGATGAACTTGGTTTGAAATGCAAGCAGGTTTTATCAAACGATGGTTTGGAAAAGGATAAAATAAATCAATTCGAAACCGAACTTGCTACATTAAAAACACAGCTTTCAGATCTCGACAAAATTTCAACTGATGCCCTAAAAAATTTAGAAACCAGTATTAAAAAACAGTTTCAAGAAATTATTAACGATCAAAATCAATTACATATTGAAAGTTTTAATCAACAAATTAAAAAATGTCTTGAAACAAGCTCAAGTTTAATGGAAAATGTTAATAAACTAAGTCAAAAAGTAAATGAAATTTCAATTAGAAATGTTTCAGAAACAAGTCCAGATGTGCAAAAAAATATGGTGAACTAGAACGTGATCTTTCCATGTTAAAAACCCAGCTTGAGAATATACCAAAAATTGATGAGGAGTCTTTAAATTCAAAATTTTTAGAGACTGTTAAAATAAAATTAAAAGCACAACAAGATCAACTTGAGAAAAATTTTCATGAAAAATTTCCAACAATCGATTATCTCGAACGTAAAATTAAAGATCAGATTGCACACAACAACGAAACAATAACAAAATTAAATAAATCGATTAGTGGCTACATCGAACAAGTTAAAAACTTGGAGATACAATATGATACATTATGGAGGGCGAGTCTTAAATTATATGATGAACCGAACCGAACCGAACTTTGATGAAAAACTGGAAATTGCAAAGTATAAAATAGATCAAGATGTTAGCGCTTTAAGTGAAAAGTTAAAAACATTTCAAGATGATTTAAAACGTGTAAAATCACTTTTGACTGTAAGCACAGATGAGATTAGAGATAAACATTCGCAATTCAAAACTGCTTGTAAAGATAGTAATAAACAAACAATCAAAAAACTTTCCGAGTTTGAAATAATTGTCAACAATCAAGATAAAAAAATTACTAAACTACAAGAAAATTTACAAAATAGTGTATCGTCAAAAGAGATCCAACTCACACAAAGTATAAAAAACTTTAAAGATGACATTGCATTTAAAGTACAAAATATGGAACAAAAAATATCTAATTTGAAGCAAGAAAATAAAACATTTTATGGATATTTACCGCTAGATTTTGTGGGAAAACATATGGAGCAAGAAAATAAATTTTTTATATTTTCGTTAAAAAGTGTTTATTATACCATGCCCTTGAGAGAAGCACAAATTGAATTTGCAAAATTTCACCCCAATACCACGATTATGGTCGTTGAAGACGAGCTCGAAAATGTAAAATATTATGATTCAACAAATGTGGAAGATATAAAATTGAAACAAAATGATAAAATTTCGTTTGAGAGAGAAGCAGCAACTTCATCCACTGATTTTAGTGCTACTATACTACTTAAGTATCCAATACAATCATAATTTCTTCACTTGCCTTCAAGATGTCTGAAAGAAATTGTGGTAAATGAACTGCATAAAACAGCTCGAAAAAAATATTTTCGTCGAAAAGTTAACATCAAGGGATTGGATGATTTATGGGAGGCTGATTTGATTTCTATGATTCCATATGAACGAACAAATAGGAGACATAGATTTATTTTAATTGTAATAAATGCATTTTCCAAGTTTGTATGGGCACGTCCTTTGAAAAGTAAAACCTCTGCAGATGTATTTCGGGCGATGAAATCCATTTTGGAAGAAGCGCCATCAACACCAAAAAACTTACATACGGATAGGGGCAAGGAATTTTTTAATAAAGATTTTCAAAAACTCATAAAAGATTATAATATCAACCATTATCACACTTTTTCCAATATGAAAGCCTCAATTGTTGAAAGGGTAAATCGCACGCTAAAGAATTTAATGTGGAAAAAATTTAGTGTGCAAGGCAACTACAACTGGATAAATATTTTGGATGAAATTGTAAACAAGTACAACACCACTGTGCATTCGACAACGGGTGTGGCCCCCAGCAAAGTGTCTAACAAAAATGAGAAATATATTTTAAGAACGTCCTACCCATCAATAAAACTTCCAGATCCAAAATCAATAAAATTTAAAGTTGGAGACTATGTCCGTATCAGCAAAGAGAGACAGGCCTTTACAAAGGATTATACACCCAACTGGTCCAATGAGGTTTTTCGAATTAGAAAAGTAGTTCAGACGAATCCCATTACATACCTGCTTGAAGACCAACAGAATTCCGAAATTAGGGGTGGATTTTATACTGAAGAATTACAACTGACCAAATATCCCGATGTTTACCTCGTTGAAAAGGTATTAAGACGAAAAGGTGACAAGGTTTATGTTAAATGGCTTGGAATGGACAAGTCACACAACTCATGGATTTTGAAAAGAGATATACTTTAGGTTTGTTTGAACCCTATATAAGGTGAGAGGTCTGCTCCAAGTCCACATTCTACATTTCGAAATGGATTTAGCCAGATTAAACGCTGTAGCTAAATTTGAACTGCGGCAGACAAAACGCATATCAGAGTTGGAAATTGGTAAAGAATACATTATAAATCATCTGAGATCCATCAAAGTTGCGTTCGGCCGCTCCATTATTGCTGTTTTGGAGAACTGTAGCTTTGATGTTTACCTACCGACACGCATATCGCTTGAAGTAGAACCCTACAGAGAAGAATTTAAAACGAACAAATACATCCTGATTTATGAAGGCCATGTGAACATGTCGTTTGGACAAATTCCATCTTTAGAATTTAGAAAAATAGATTAAGATTTTTATGTACTTACTTTTAAAAAATTAAATATTTAAGATTTTGTTTGCTTCATTTTTTCCCCTCCTTTTTTTCAAAGAACAAATTACTTTTTTTATTTTTTTTTAACCTTTTTTATATTTTTTATTTTGACTATAGTAACACATTTTCAATAAATTTTTCCTTCGGTTCACTCGATTTTCGTAAAATTGACTGATTTTAGAGGTCATCGAATAGCGCTACAGCTTCGGTTTGCTCGATTTTTTCATTCAATTTTTGCTTACGTTCGCTCGTTTTTATTAAAATTAACTGATTTTAGAGGTCGATTGCTTCGGTTCACTCGATTTTTTCATTCAATTTTTGCTTCGGTTCGCTCGTTTTTAGTAAATTTGACTGATTTTAGAGGTCGTCGAATAGCGCGACAGCTTCGCTTTGCTCGATTTTTTCATTTAATTTTTGCTTACGTTCGCTCGTTTTTAGTAAAATTGACTGATTTTAGAGGTCGATTGCTTCGGTTCACTCGATTTTTTCGTTCAATTTTTGCTACGGTTCGCTCGTTTCTCGTAAAATTGACTGATTTTAGAGGTCGATTGCTTCGGTTCACTCGATTTTTTCGTTCAATTTTTGCTACGGTTCGCTCGTTTTTCGTAAAATTGACTGATTTTAGAGGTCGATTGCTTCGGTTCACTCGATTTTTTCGTTCAATTTTTGCTTACGTTCGCTCGTTTTTCGTAAAATTGACTAATTTTAGAGGTCGATTGCTTCGGTTCACTCGATTTTTTCGTTCAATTTTTGCTTACGTTCGCTCGTTTTTAGTAAAATTGACTGATTTTAGAGGTCGATTGCTTCGGTTCACTCGATTTTTTCGTTCAATTTTTGCTACGGTTCGCTCGTTTTAAGTAAATTTGACTGATTTTAGAGATCGATTGCTTCGGTTCACTCGATTTTTTCATTCAATTTTTGCTTCGGTTCACTCGTTTTTAGTAAATTTGACTGATTTTAGGGGTCGATTGCTTCGGTTCACTCGATTTTTTCATTCAATTTTTGCTTCGGTTCACTCGTTTTTAGTAAATTTGACTGATTTTAGAGATCGATTGCTTCGGTTCACTCGATTTTTTCATTCAATTTTTGCTTCGGTTCACTCGTTTTTAGTAAATTTGACTGATTTTAGGGGTCGATTGCTTCGGTTCACTCGATTTTTTCGTTAAATTTTTGCTACGGTTTGCTCGTTTTTAGTAAATTTGACTGATTTTAGAGATCGATTGCTTCGGTTCACTCGATTTTTTCATTCAATTTTTGCTTCGGTTCACTCGTTTTTAGTAAATTTGACTGATTTTAGGGGTCGATTGCTTCGGTTCACTCGATTTTTTCGTTCAATTTTTGCTACGGTTCACTCGTTTTTAGTAAATTTGACTGATTTTAGGGGTCGTCGAATAAGGCCCTAAGAACATTAGTGATTTTGTGAAAGAAAATCAATTTCAAAATTAAAAATTAAAAAAAGTATCGACACGTGAGAACTTCATTTTCTGTTAAAAACTTCTATAGTTGATTACCTTTCTAACGGTATGCTACATATTGATTAAAAAAATAATTCTCCTTTAAAATACGGATATTCCGTGAGACGGGCATTAATCGTTCGGACTTGATAAGAAAAACAATTTGATGTTAATGATCGTTTTGAACAAAATTTATAAATAAAGAACACAATACACTATTGTTAAAAGTTTAACTTTTGTTTAAGTAGGTAAACGATCACAAACATCAAATTGTTTTTCTTACCAATTCCGAACGAGTCTCGCCCTTGTAATGGAATATCCGTATTTTAAAGCAGAAATGTTTTTTTATCAATGTGTAGCATACCTTTAGAAAGGTAATCAACTAAAGAAGTTGTTAAAAGAAAATTAAGTTCTCAGTTGTCGATACTTTTTTTGATCTTTAATTATGAAATTGATTTTCTTTCAAAATCACTAATGTTCTTCAATAAAAAACCTCGTATGTTCCTTTGGTACATCAATTTTAACAAATCTATTAATTAGTTGAAGAAGCATAAGATCAAAGATTTATAAAAAAAAAACGGTGCTTTTCCAGACATTAATAAAAGGCTTACGAGGGTTTAAAGGTAGGATTTTGAGTAATTTGAGAAAAAAAAATTAGAAATTCATATCTCTTAAGCCGTGGCTCTTAGGACCCAAGTTCCAAGGTTTAAAAGGTAGCTAATGACCCCAACAATATCCCAAAAAATTTTGACGGTTCATGTACCGAACACCCTGTATATAAAATGGGACATCCCTTAATAAAATCTATTCTATTCTAAATATTTTTAATATTTTAACAATAGACAAATCACAAATTGACGGGTATGCCAAAATTACCTATAACACCGGCGGGCTTTAAAACAGGTTTTAACGTCTGCGTGCCTTAAACTATCTTAGTACTCTCTAAAATGCGGTTAGATTTTGTGAGGTTTACGCACATTAAAGCCTGGTTATCAATAAAAGTTTTTTAAAAGCTAAGCATTTATTAATTGTGAGTGGACTAAAATTAAACACGTGCAAAACAAAATTAATTTTTTTATAAATATTGGAAAACTTAAATTTTTCCTTAACAATATATTTTTAGGTAGATAGAAGATACTTTAACGATATTTTTTAATATTTTTAAGTAAGTCTAACAAACGAAACTTTATTGTTTTTAGCATTAACTTCGTTTGGTTTTGAACCAAAAACACCACTAGCCCCATCTAGACCAAAGTGCAACATAATCTTGCATCTTTTCGGCGAGTGGCTGTTTGACGCTGCCTTCATCGGAAGTGAACTCACTAATGCAAAAGGTAGCTACCAAATCTGTCAAATCGATAATTAGTTGTTCTCTTTTTCTCATATCTTAAAAAACAAAAGGCGACATTTTTTTGCACCTGATTTTCTAGCTACCCAATGAACATGGTTTTATCAGATTTGGGTGTATAATATTTTCAGGTGTCGCTACTCCAGGTTCTACTAAAAGACCCAACTCCATGGTACTGGAAAGTGGAAAAACGTCATTGACATTTTCTCAACCAGGTTCTTTGAACGAAGCAGACATTCCGCCAAATCTTACCATCGATAACTTTTTAAATGGGAAAGCTGAAGCATTAGGTAAATAGACATGTAAAATTAAAATTCTCAATATGTTCAAATATGTGTGAAACCAACAGAAACAACTACTCCGAGGGAAAATACCCCTACCGGCATTGAATTATACTGATGGTTTGATGCTTTCGTTGGGAACTTGTTAAAACTGTTTGGTTTTCACTCTCTCCAACGTCGATCACAAGGATACGAATGATCCCCGTCTGGAACACGTCCTGACAATCAGGAACAGTGATCCATGCCAATCCACGACCGGTTTTGGCCTTCTTTGGTCATCCTCATGTAAATGCAGGCGATAGCTCCGTGTAGAGCATAAGCTGTAAATCCAACAGAAACAATTACTCCGAGGGAAAATACCCCTAGCGGCATTGAATTATACTAATGGCTTGATGTTTTCGTTGGGAACTTGTTAAAACTATATGGTTTTTATATATAATTCAATGCCGGTAGAGGTATTTTCTCTCGGAGTAGTTGTTTCTGTTGGTTTCACACAACTTATGCTCTACACCAGTGGTTCCCAAACAGGAGTCATGGTGTAATTTAAATTTTAAAATTTAAAATGACAAAACGTTATATTTCACAAATGCAAATAAAAATAAGAAGATATTAACAATCCGGCAACAACGCCTTCTACGCCAAAGCATTGTCAGTGCTTAATTATTAAAAAATAGTTTTTTTGCTTCTACGTTGATACCTTGATGTTTTCACTAGTTGCATATTTTTTTATGTTTGTTTTATGTTTAACTAATAATTAATGTGATTGTTTAAAATGCTTCAAAACTTTGCTCTAACTTTGCAAAACTGGGTGATTGATCCTGATTGGATGGAAAGTCTCAGTATAAAAAAAAATTGTGTGTGCTTAAGACCACACGGCAGAAGTGTAAACTTCAACAAGGCGAAATTAATAATACTGGCCCATAACATATTCTGAAAAGCGGAACAAACCGAACTCTTCTGTGTACTGGCCTTCATCTGCATCATCATATCGCTCGCTGAATGTTTCTCACAGTTAGTCGACTCGAGCCGATTTCCCCCGAATGAGCGTTACATAGCCAAGCCTGACGGCTCAGTTGAATGCACTATCCGCAAAAACTGCTAAACGCGCCTAAAGACGTTTACACTTCAAAAAACTAATAATTAATATAATAGGTAAGTAGGTAAATCCCTAAAATGTTTTTCTTAGATATTACTTTTTGCCGGAAATATTCTTAAAGCTAAATTTACAATTAATCTTAAACCTGCTTATTGTAAGCTTGACATATGGGTTTATTCAGGTTCATTTACATCGCCAATTTGACGTTTGCTTAAGCCAAAGCGGAATTGAAGTTTGATCATGCACCTTGGCAGTTGCAAGCTTCGACGCAATTTAGTTTGAAATTTGTTGGAGAAAGAAGGTTGGAGAAAATATTTTTTTGTTTTCGTCGCTTTGAATAAAATAATAATTGTGCACCCCAACCCGGCTACGGTGGTAAAGATATTAAAAAAGTACCCTTACAAAATTAATACTTTTTCCATACGCTTTTAAAAAAATAAAAATGGGCCTAAAAATTGGCCATTGTAAACGGGTTCGCACAGAAACGTCAATTTTGAACGACATTACGCTTATTAGAAATTGATTGTAAATGTAGCTTTATGGTCTCTAATTGAGCTTTTTATACACCGATGTCAAGGATTTCGGAATATTTAGGGTAGTAAAATTTTTAAACTATTTATCCAATTATTATAAAATGTATTGTGGAAACGTAGTTTGGGCACTCACTGATTTCTTTTCAATGGGACGATTTGGCGGCGTTGAAAATTGGAGTAATTAATAAGAAAATATGCAGTTTTTAATAAACTTTGGTTATTACAAATATATAATTTTACTTGTGTTTAATTACAAAAATAAATGACATGACGGATCTGATGCCTTCCTCGCCCATTAGCACATTCCAGTTTTGAAAACCGTGTTTTTTTATAAATATCTTCGAAACGAAAGCTCCTACAAAGTTTTTGGTTATAACACGAATTGTTGAGAAAAATAAGTTCTACAATATACCGAAAACTGCATGTTGATGCGACATTCCGTTAAAAAGTTACAATTTTTTACCTGTCAAAAACATTAACATTAATGGATTCAATCAAACTTCTTTCCGATCGTTACAGTGTCAAACACTATTTTTCCTGAAAGTCGCATGAAAATCGATTTAGCGGTTCCGGAGCTACCGTGGGTCGGACAGACACATACATACACACACAGCGTTTTTTTTAAATAAATGTTTTTCGTAGTAAAAATACAGTTTTTTTTTTTATTCAGAGAAAGGGGGGCGTCAAAATATCAAAAAGGGGGCGCCATAGAAAATAGTTTGAGAACCACTGCTCTACACGGAGCTATCGCCCGCATTCACCTGAAAATGGCCCAAGAAGGCCAAAACCGGTAGTCGATTGGCATGTATTACTGTTCCTGCACATTTTCAGGATGTGTTTTAAGCAAGGATGATTCATATCCTTGTAATCGACGCTGGAGGAAGCGAAAACTACATAGTTTTAATAATAGGGTATTTGACAAATTTTAGAAAAGGGTTTAGAATGATGCATAGATCCCTAATTTGCTACGCAAAATTATTGAAATAGTATATTTTATCATGACTACATTTAAAATCAAGTTTTCTAATTTCCGATTTTAATTTGCCGCTAAAACGCTCATTTCTAGCATGGCGTTGCAATGACGTCACAGCGCAGTAAACTCGCGGACAGATACACGGCATTCAAGTGTTGTGTTTTTACTGTTTTTTATGTAAAAAAATGTCCTATAAGTGGTGTGTAGTGCCTCAGTGTTCGAATACTAGCATAAAAACATCTGAAAAACTATTTATTCATGTGTCTACAGTAGTAAAAGAACGAAAAAAGTTGCTAGAACTTGCTCGAATAGACCCAAGGGCCTTTTCTAATACATTTTCACTTTGATGTGAGTATAACTAAATTGTTTCTATTAATTTTTCTCACGTTGTCTATAATATATATATATATATATATATATATATATATATATATATATATATATATATATATATATATATTATAACTATTTCGTAAATGACGATAAAATTTTTGCGGTTATGTTTATTACAAGGGGTGAACAACTATAATAGGCAGAAAGGTGTACAAATTTTTAGGCGGTGCTAGGCACTTATTAGGCAAGATTAGGGAGTACATCTAAATGCAGGATTAGGCAGTGTACATGCAGGCTAAATGTAGGACTGAGCAGTGCGTATGCAAGACTAGGCAGTGCATATGCAGGACTAGGCAGGACTATGCAATGTAACCTATGCAGTACTTCAAGTATTGCTGGTCGTTGTATACTTTTTGCCTACCTGTCCCCCCTCGGTTGATTACATGATTTTTATTTTTGTATTTTTTTTCTGTGAATTAATTTATTATTACAGTTGCCCAATGTTATGGAAAACTATATCGAGTACCATTTAATGGGTGTTTAATGTATTTAGAAAATTTTGTTTCAAAAAAGCAATTTTTCATTGTTTCTTAATGCTTAAAATAATAATGATTGGGTATTTAATTAAATCTATTGTAAGTGGCATATTAAACCAAAAAGCAAAACATATAACCTAACCTCAAAATCTAAATGAGTAAAAGTAGGCGAAGAACATCGAAAGAAGAACTTTCAGTTATATACAAAACAACTCATCGAATACTTACATCAACATTTTAACGTTTCTAAATTCCGCAGAACAAAAATCACTGTTGTTGGCAATAAAGCCTGCCACCATAAAGGAATTCAGCATTGGCAAGTTGGAGCTATCGGCTTTGGAGAATCCGTTTTCCATTGAAAATGTTATTTATGAGCAAAACACAAAATAAAACTATGGTAGGTGGTAGACGCTTTTTACTCATTGGGCGTCGACCGGTGAGATACCACCATGCCAGAACTGGGTAGCGCTAAGTGGTATCACCACGTTCCGCTACTGCGCTGGCAGTCCGGTTCCAACAATGAGTAACAGATAGCATGATGGCGCCTCCAGGATCAAAATATTCCGGAGGTAAAATACCCGACCACTCGGATCTCCGGGCGTCGGGTGATCCTGGGGGTCATTCATGCAAAGATATTAAAAGAAGACCAAAAACTCAACTCCGAATTGATTTTAGCAATATAAGAGGATTAAGTACCAACATGAATTCAGTTCACCAACATCTTGAAGAACAAAGACCTGACATCCTTGTTCTCACTGAAACTAAAATCAGTTCTGCAACACCTATTGTGAACTATCTTTATCCCGGCTATGACCTACACCACCGATTTCGACATAATTTTGGGATCTGTTTGTACATTAAAAATGACCTTTCATGTCATCGAGAGGAGAAGCTAGAACCAGCGAACCTCGATATCATATGGCTGAAATTCACCTCAAAGTCATCGACCAAGTTTATTTGCTGCCTCTACCGACCGCCAAGTAACACCGAGTATCAAAACTTTTTTGCGACATTATCCGAATACTGTGATAGCATACAGTCTAGCTATCCACATGCGGAAATTGTTTTTTTAGGCGATTTCAACGTCCACAATATACCCTGGCTAAAACACCACAACAAAACAGATAATGAAGGCAGGGAAGCAGAAGCTTTTGCCGTGAGTTGTGGTCTAACGCAGCTTGTCGATGAACCTACCCGTATCTCAGAAAGGGGTGAATTTGCAGCGCTTTTAGACTTGTTCCTAACTACAAATCCTGACTTGTACACAATTCAAGTATATCCCCCACTTGGTTCATCCGATCATAAACTTATAAGAACAAAATGCGAAATGTTCATACCGCCAAGCCAACAATCACTTCCTCGTAAAATGTGGCACTATAAATCTGCAAAATGGAATGACCTTAAACAGTTTTACCTGGATTTTCCATGGCAAGAGGTTTGCTTTAAAACAGCTGATCCCACTATTTGCTGTAATGAAATAACAAAAGTAATCTTATCTGGAATGGATGCATATATCCAACATACAATAAAACGCAGAGCTAATGCAAAACCTTGGTTCAACAGCCAGTGTCAAACGGCTGTACAGAAAAAACACAGAGCATATAACCTTTTGAAACGACAACAAACCGCTCAAAACCACACAGAATTTATAGAAGCCAGAAATAGTGGTAAAATTACTATTGACGCCGCCAAAGAAACATACAATCAAAGAATAAAAAACAGGTTGCTGAATTGTCCAAGTAGTTCTAGGTCCTTTTGGTCTCTTGCAAAAGCCGTTGGATCAAACTTCACCAAGTCATCCATACCACCACTTACAGATAAAAATACTCACTTAGCCACAACATCAGAGGAAAAAGCCAATATGCTGGCCAAAATCTTTTCCTCCAACTCAAACCTAACAGTGCCAAATGGAAAAACTCCACCGTTCATTGAAAGGGTTTCCCACAGTATGCCAGAGGTACCCTTTTGTCACAGAGAAATACGAAAATCCCTTAAAATGTTGGATACAAACAAAGCAATGGGCCCAGATGGCATTCCCGCGATAGTACTCAAAAATTGTGCTAGCGAACTCACCCCAACTTTCGCAAAATTATTCAATTTATCTTATAGGCAAGGAGTATATCCATCATCATGGAAGTCTGCCGCAGTACAACCCATTCCAAAGAAAGGAAAAAAGACAGATCCGTTAAACTATAGACCAATTGCTCTACTTCCGGTGATATCAAAAGTAATGGAAAGAGTTGTGAACAATCACCTAACCAAGTACTTGGAAAAGTACAAAATTATCAACGACAAGCAATACGGATTTCGAAAATATAGGTCAACTGGCGATTTACTTACATACGTCACTCACTTATGGCAAAAAGCGATTGAGTTGCGAGGTGAAACAAGAACAATTGCCTTAGATATATCTAAAGCATTCGATAAAGTCTGGCATGAAAATCTGCTCAACAAGCTCAAAGCAACGGGATTGTCGCCGAGACTTTGCACTTGGTTTGAAAGTTACCTTAAGGATAGATCCATTTATGTTGCACTGGATGGCCGGAACTCCAACTCTTACCAAATAAATGCTGGTGTGCCACAGGGAGCAATCCTTTCGCCAACACTTTTTCTGATTTACATAAATGACCTCATAGATAAAACAGTAAATCCACTTTATTGCTTTGCAGATGATGGCAATGTAGTCTCCTCAGTCATAACACCCACATGTCTCTCCGCACGTGAATTCCATTACCTTAGACTAACTGAAATATCACAGATAAATAACGACTTGGAGATAATAGAGGACTGGGGCAACAAAAACCTTGTACAATTCAACGCGCAGAAAACCCAAGCAGCCCTGTTTTCAAAAAAGACCAGCACCGGTGAGCCAAACATCATGCTATTTGGAAGTGCTGTCGCATTGCAGAGCCAGTTGAACATCTTAGGAGTCACTGCAGAGACCAACATGTCTTGGCACAGTCACGTGGCAGATATAGCTAAAAGGGCGTCCCAAAAGCTTGGGGTGCTATTTCGTACAAGACATCTGTATACACCAAGCCAACTGCTGACACTCTACAAAGCCCAGATTCGACCAACTATGGAGTACTGCTCACATATATGGAGTGCGGCACCCAAACATACCTTAATGCTTTTGAACACCGTGCAAAAACGAGCTATCAAGCTGATCAATGACCCCGCACTTATCCGTAGCTTGGATAGTCTCGAACATCGAAGAACTGTGGGCGATCTATCTCTCTTCTACAGGTATTATCACGGAAAATGCTCTGAAGAGTTGGCACGTATGATCCCCCCGGGAGTAGCACCTACTAGGCGAACACGTCAAACAGACGGTAACCATCAATTTATTGTCAAAATAGAGGCACCAAGAACCTCATTATATCAGAATTCATATCTCTGGAGAACAGCATCGCTGTGGAATAAACTCCCTGCGACAGTTTTCCCTGCAGGTTACAACCTGAACCGTTTCAAAACCAACACACACCAACATTTCCGCGCACTTGCCGCTTCTCGAGCGTGATAGGGATCTCCTTGCGAGTGCGCATACCCGTAAAAAAAAAAAAAAAAAACTAGTTTAGGATGATAATTCGCACTTTAAACCAAAGCAAACATTACCATCCATAAGAAAATAACACAGAAAATAGGTTCGTTCGAGGCTTTTACTGTTTTGTGACGTCACTCGCAGCTGATTGTTAGACCGCCTGTTTTGAATCACGTTTTAATTCAATGAATTTATTTAATTAAAAGAACTATGATTTTGAGAAAGAATTAAACAAAAAAGTTTGTTTTTAGCATGCCCAAGACCTAAAGAGATACCTAAAAATAAATATATATTTATTTTTTACTACTGTCAAACACCCTATTACCCAACGAAAACATCAAACCATCAGTACAATTCAATGCCCGTAGTGGTCGGGCAGTCAAATTGGAAATACTCAATTTTTGGGTGATTTTGATATAACTTGGCATGCTGTTTAAGGACTCCCTATGAAGTTAGGAAAAAACAGTGATTCGCTCGGCGACGCATTATAGGTAGCGTCGCGACGCCCTAAAGGTGAAGATTGATAGTAACCTACTTTTTGTCAAATATCTCAAAAACGGTAATTTGTAGGACAATTTTGTTTTCAGTTTTATGCAGCCAGTAGATGTATCTATCTACCGCTCTATAACAATCTTAATAAATATTTTGAGTTTTTTTATAAAAAATTTTAGAAGTGAAATTTTCAGCAAAATTTAAATTTGTAATTTTTAAAATTTTTGGATTATTTGCTTCCCTCGAACACAGTTTAGTGGTGATTTTGATCTCGTATAATAATTATTGTATTTTTTTAGTTAGCCTATCACAATGTGCTTAAATTTATATATTATCTTTACATGGGACCGCGCAAAAAAATACCAAAACTAGCAATATCGCGTTTTGTAAAAAAATTAAAAAAATTGCTCTTAAGATTAAATAATTTTTTTTAAGTACTACTACTAATTTTTTTATTCTTATTTCTTGTCTAAATATTATTAAAACTTAACTAAATTATTTAAAAAAATATTGTGGTAAATGTAAAATAGACCAGGTGTCTAATAAAAAAATTCAAACTTAAGTAATGCTATGTAAAAAAAAATTGGATTTAGGGCTCAATTCTCTCATCTCTTCATTTGTGTTCCTCGGATTTCTATATTTTCTGGGTGATTTTGATCCTCCAAAGGAATTAGTTATATTTAGAAACAAGCTTTCAAAAACTGTATAATTTTACAAAAATCGTGCCGGAGTTTTTATGCCAAACATACTTAAAAATAGCATTTTTTAAAAAAAATTTCGAAATTCCCAAAAACACAATATTTACCTTAAAAATCGTTTTACAAATGACAATTTTATAATGTATAAAATCATACAACCATACCAAATTTAAACAGAACCTTAATTCTCGAAAACGGAACCAAAATTTTTATATTTAGTAGGGGTGCCGACTACAAAAACTTTAATTATTTGCTGTCAAAATATTAATATGTTTTATGTCTCAAAATGCTTTGAATTTATATAGAACCTTAGAACCTTCAATACATTTAAATAACTGAAGCCCATAACAGGACCCGCCCTAGATATTTAGGCGCCCTGGGCGAAACAGTAAATTGGCGCGCCTATACTCATACTTCTATATACATCTAATCCGCCTACTCTAGATGTACAATTTAGCACTTTAGAGCTCAGATTTGGCGCCCCTATGATTGCGCGCCCCTGAGCAGAAGCCCGGTTTGCGCATGCCTACTATGGGCCCTGCCCATAGACGTACTAAGGGGGCCTAAAGTTACAAAAAATAGAAATACCAAATAAATTACTGGCTGTTTTCTGCGGCTTTTGGGGTTTGCAAGTACCTACAAATGTTATCTATTTAGCTCTAGATCAGCGTGTACCTATATTTATTGTACTATATTAGTTCTAGGGTAAAAATATTATAATAAGACAATTTTAGGAATGCTTTATATAGGCAGTTATTTTAAGGCTTTATTTGTAAAATGTTGACATACTTCCATAATACATGTAATAGTGAATTTGAAATTAAGCATCGCGGAGGCGTCATCATGTTTCCTCCCAACTTGTTGGTCACCTGAGTTACCACTGATATACTTATCGACCTTAAGGAAATCCTACTCTAGGCAGTACCACCTCTAGAGTTTTATTTCAAGTATCTCATAGTTATATGGCTCCAAGTAATTAGAAATCTGATGGCTTGGAATAAATGTGTCAAAAACAATGCAACACATTGTGTTATTATCTTTTTGGTGCGTTCGTAGAGAAGAAAATCAGAATCTTTTAATAAAATTTCGCAACAAAACTTATTTAGGTTTCTTGGTAAGTTGCATTTTTTTATAAAATTACCGGTATTTCAAAAATATCGCTAGCGGAGTTTATTATTTCATAAATATCTAAGTTAATAAGTATTTCTTTTCTATTTCGGTAATTATAAATTTTAGTTTTTTCTAACTAGAGAATGTTAAATTACATGTTTTTATAATTATTAGGTTCAGGTCCGGGGTTGGAGTATTGTCCGCCTATTTTGATGCCTCTCCTGATCATAGAATTCTTTAAAACGTTTTTGGCTGCCGTCATATAACAACACCTTAGTGACTGCGTCGTTGATGGCCTTACCCCCAGACAAAATAGTTTTTTGGATTATAATAATTTATCAAAGTTTAACAGGAAGTAAAGAAAAATACTCTGCCAATTTATGGGCACTTAAGCTCACACTAGATACTATATTTATAGTGTACGTGTGAGCTAATATAACTAAAAACTGAAATATATTTTATTCAACTCAATTACCTGTCGTTTGATACTACACAAGCCATGTTATTACTTAAACTCAAATTTGTGAAATCTACCCCCACTTAAAAAAAAAAAACTAAAATGTATTTTGTTTAACTCCAGACTCAATTACCTTTCGTTTGATATCACACACGCCATATTTTCACATAAATTCTAATTCTTGAAATTTACCCCCACCCTTTTTTTTGTTAAATAAACTAAAATGTATTTTGTTTAACTCCAGACTCAATTACCTTTCGTTTGATATCACACACGCCATATTTTTACATAAACTTAATTTTTGAAATCTACCCCCACCCTTTTATTTGGCTTGTGTTTGGTGGATTTTGTTTATTTTTAAATGGGACCATCTCGAGCCAAAACCCAGCTTAGGTACCAAATTTCATTAAAATCGGGCTAGCGGTTTTTGAGTTATGCGCGTTGGTCGTTACAGACAGACATACAGACAGACAGACAGACAGACAGAGAACACAACAAAAAAGTTTAAAAATCATCTGGAACGCAAAGATATATAAAAAATTTAAAAATCAGAGCAACTTTTTTTTTCTCGAAAAAATTAGGATCACTATAGCTCACACTACTATAGTATAGTATATGTGTGAGCTAATATTATTATATGGTAAAAATACACTTTCTTCGGAAATTAGCAAACGATCTATGAGTCTAAAAATTTGGGATGGATTTCTTGTTTGCTTTTTTAATTCTGCTTGCATATCTTTGCTTATGAATTCCTTAATAATGAACTGCTTTTAATGAACAAAAAAGCATCATGGTTAACATCGATAGGGGGTGAAAATTACTCGCTACTAAAAATAGCGATCCTTCATAAAGAGACAATTATTATTTAGACAGCCATCTTTGATTTAAAAATTGACGAAAGTTGCTATGGTGATGCTCAAAGAGCAATCGATTCTCACTATGATACTTTTCATTTAATTGAAATCGGTTTAGTTTTAATGAATTTGTAAGGAAATGCAGACAGAATTAGGCAATCGTATAGTTTGTGAAACATCTTTGCTCTATCAATGGTTAAAATAAAAATTAATATTTCCGAAACTGCTAAGCCAATTTTAAAGATTTAAGTTTTGTTCTGTGCGGCGGATAAAGAGCTTTTTAACGAATTATAAAAAAACGAATAGTTTCTCGAAACATAAGAATAAATAAACTTATTTGAAAGGTTAAGTTTGATTCTGACCGCCATGTTGGTGTTAGCTCCCGCTAAATTTCGCGGTTGTTTATATATATTTTTAAAAACACACAACTGTATGAAGGACAAAGCGCATTCCGCGTATTTGGACATGCGCACCAACAACCAGTGAGATCATTGTCAATCGCCTAGAGAAAAAGGCGTGTTAATTTCGTTCTCCAACTATTTCAATTATCTACACCTGAAAGTGCTCGAATTTTGTGTACTGAAGCATAGAACTAGAAACTTCAACCCTTCAGCTACGTGGTGACATCATTAGATCCATTCGGGGGCCCCTTGGAACGAGGAGAATTTGGCTGCAAAGGAGGTGAGTGCACTTATCTGATTACCGTTGTGTGGTTCCAACAATTTTACCTATGGACGTCTGATTATTTCGTAATTTCATATCAACATTTATGTTTGCTCGCGATATCATTAATTAATTTATACAGTTCATTGCATTTATCGTTTTTCTATCCGCGAGTTAACATAAAGTGCTCCTTCGACCGAATTATTTTAAATAATAAATCCATACGACGGTATTAATAATTATTTGCAAGTCGAATAATAACAGGGCGGTTCAAGGCCGCATCGTCGTTGAAACGTCGAGTAGAGAAGTCGGCGCAGTACTTGGTTTTGGTCCGCTGCCATGGTAACGGGTCTACTCCGCGTGGTGTAAACAAAACGAGTAGGAATCAAAACAAACAAAACAAAAGTTCAGTGGTGTACCATGTCATTTCGATATTTAAAATAATTTTCATCAATTGCGATAAATTAGTGCATATTTTCGACAATTCGTCATTTTTCTATTTCAGAAGCATTAATTTAGCGTTAATTGTATATTTACCGACAATTTCGTCATTTCAAAGGTAACATCATGTCTGTCAAAAAAGTCGTACAAAAACGCAAGGGTTTTTTATCTGCGATCACCGAGTGTTATGTGTTGTCGCAGACTGCGGAAAAAGATGAAAGAGCGAGAAACGAGTTTCAAGTGAGGTATGCCGATTTGGATGAAACCTTCGATAAATGCATGCTGGCACATAATGACGTCATTATGTTGCTAGACGACTCGGACGATGAGGAATTTAAAACGCAGGATGCGATCCTTTCAGAAGCTCGTAAATATTTTTATGCGTGTAAGGGGGTTTACTCTAAAATATTTCCGGTTGAGGCCCCATCTTTTTCGGGATCATATGTTCGAAACGAATCTGAAACTCCAAAACTCAAAGAGTTAGGTATTCCCATATTCCGAGGTGATAAAAAATTATGGCCAAGCTTTTTCGATCTTTTTAATAACATTATAGATCAAAATCAAAGTCTAAGTAACGTTCGAAAACTTCAATATTTATTTTCATATCTCGAGGATGAGCCTTTAAAATTGATATCAGGGATTAGCTTATCTGATCAAAATTATAAAATTGCTTATGACAAATTAGTCAATAGATATCAAAACAAGCGAGACCTCGCAAATGATGCTTTAAGCTCAATTATGAACTCCACCTTAAAAAACGAGTCAGCTAAAGAATTGCGTAATTTAATTGACACCTTTTCTGAATCCCTAGAAATTTTAAAATCACTTAGCTTTGACGTTGACAGTTGGGACTTTATTATTTTTTTCATTTTATTAGAAAAATTGGATATTCCAACGCGTTCAAATTTCGAAATGAGTCACGCCAATACTAATACCGAAATTCCCACTTTTCAGTCACTTTTTCAATTTCTAGAAAAAAGATGTAAAGTTTTGGAATCACTTCCTCAATCAACAGCACCCAAAAAGGTGCCTATATATCAAAAATCAAATTCTATGCAAAGTCAGTCTGGGCAAAAGCCTACCTATCAAAATTCAAATTTTATGCAAAATCAGTCTGGGCAAAAGCCTACCTATCAAAATTCAAATTCTATGCGAAATCAGTTTGGGCAAAAGCCTACCTATAAATCATCCAATTCGCCTTTTATAGGACTGGCTGGCACCTCAACTAATTCGAGTACGG
Organism: Aspidapion aeneum; assembly: GCA_963576565.1. Classification (NCBI taxonomy): domain Eukaryota; kingdom Metazoa; phylum Arthropoda; class Insecta; order Coleoptera; family Brentidae; genus Aspidapion; species Aspidapion aeneum. The sequence goes on from OY755039.1 coordinate 125,466,863, forward strand.
GAATAAAATGTTTCCGGTGTAATCAAGGTCACGTGCTTTCGAAATGTCAAACATTTCTTGATCTCTCACCTATCGATCGCCTATCTTTCGTCAAACAGAAAAAATTATGTCTAGCGTGTTTTCATCCCTTGCATAATGTAGATACGTGCAAATCAAAATATTCATGCAGGACTTGCAATAGTAAAAGGCACCACACTTTAACTCATATCTTAGAAACTAATCAAGAGTCTGGAAGCCAAGATACTAGTCCTGTCATTCACACACCACCTGTCAATAATCTTCATGTGTCATTAAATGCCTCAGGACCTTCAGGTACCTTTCTTTTATGCACCGCCATAATAGATGTTATGGACGGTTGCGGAAATTTTCAACCTGTAAGGGCACTGCTTGATTCTGGATCACAGACAGGATTCATCAGTGAAAAGTGTATTCAGCGTCTTAATCTTCCTAGGCGAAGTTACACCACTGAAATATTCGGATTAAATCAGATGTCTTCTTTCACTTCCAAAGGGCTCGTTCAATGTCACATTAAGCCACAAGGACAAGTCACTCCTTTACTTAATTTCGAAGCAATTGTTGTTCCACAACTATGTTCCAATATGCCTACATTCTCTTTGAACGATAATCAGTGGAAACACTTGGGAAACCTTAAACTTGCCGACCCATCTTATTTCAAATCTAGACCTGTGGACCTGGTTATTGGTTGCGAGCTATTCGCACAGATATTCAAGGAGGGCAGGGTTCTTGGACAGGTAGGGCAGCCTTCAGCCCTTGAAACTATCTTTGGCTGGGTCGTCATGGGAAAGGTTGACGAAGTAGGTAGTCTTACGGAACGAACCAGTTGTTTTTTAACGAGTCATTCACCTCCTTTAGAGGTCATTCTCCCTAGGTTTTGGGAAATCGAACATTTGCCTAAAAAACAAATCTTATCAAAGGAAGAAAAACAGGCAGAATCAATTTTTACTGCTAGTGTAGTACGGCAACCGAGCGGTAGATTCATGGTGGATCTTCCGTTTAAAGATAAAATAAACCCTGACCTAGGAAATACTTATCCGCAAGCTTATCGTATATTTTTACTTCTAGAAAATAGATTAATCAAAAATCCTGATCTGTACACTGCCTATTCAAGTTTCATGCAAGACTATATCGATTCTAATCATATGAGTTTAGTTTTATCTAGTCAACCAAAGGTCGACGTATCGTGTTTTTTAGCACATCATTGCGTATTAAAGCCGGAAAGCTTGAGTACAAAATTAAGGGTAGTCTGGGACTGTTCAGCAGTCACCCCAAAAAATATTAGTCTCAATGACACATTGTTATCTGGACCGAAACTTCAAAAAGATATTGCTTCTTTACTCCTTACATTTCGTCTTAATCCTATTGCCTACATTGCTGATATCAAACAGATGTTCCGTCAAGTCCTTATCAATCCTTATCACCGTCCTTATCAAAGGATATTGTGGAGGTTTTCTCCACAGGACCCACTTTCAGTGTGGGAACTTTCTACTGTAACTTTTGGCATGACATGCTCACCTTTTCTAGCCATGCGTACCTTAAATGAGCTGGCAGAGAGAGAAAAGGAACGTTTTCCTATGGCTAGTACTGTTCTAAAAACGTCAATCTATATCGACGATATCTTGGGAACTAGCCCTTCGCTTTCTGAAGCTCTCTCCCTTCAAACAGAACTCAATGATTTGTTGAAGTCGGGAGGATTTGAACTTAAAAAATGGGCAAGCAATTGTCCTGAGTTATTGGCAACATTGCCAGAGTCCGATCGTCAAATGCCTCTCTCTTTCGACAAGGAGGAACCCCACTTTATCAAAGTTTTAGGACTTCAATGGCATCCAAAAAACGACATTTTTTCTTATCAATGCCGAATGAAGGACAAACCCCCAACCAAACGTTCTATTTTATCTATCATAGGGACAATCTTCGATCCCTTAGGTTTTCTTTGTCCCTTGTTGCTACAAGCAAAATTTATTTTGCAACAGTTGTGGATATCGAAAATAGGCTGGGACGAAGAACCAGATTCTTCTATCATCGACTCTTGGAACAAACTTCGTTCTGAATTCCCGCTTCTTTCCAATTTTCAATTACCCCGACAAATCAAACTGTCAAAAACCAATACCTGTCAAATCATCGGCTTCTGTGACGCTTCAATTCGAGGCTACGCAGGCGTCGTATATTTTCGTGTAGAAGAGGAAAACAATATATCTGTTTCTCTCATATCTGCAAAATCTAGGGTCGCGCCTATAAAGTCACAAACTTTGGCTAGGCTAGAACTCCTAGGCGCATTTCTTTTAAGCGAATTAATTGACTTCGTTTTATCTAGCTATGAAGGAAAAATAACTTTTACAAATATCGTTACTTTCTGCGATTCGCAAGTCGTATTGCACTGGCTTTCATCCCCTCCTAATCGCTGGCAAACCTTTGTTGGAAATCGAGTCAGTAGAATCTCCGAAATCATTCCCTCAAACTCGTGGCGCTACATTCCTTCTGCTTTGAATGCAGCCGATATTGCGTCACGAGGAACGGACGGAGGAGATTCACAGCTCATGTCACATGACATGTGGTGGAACGCACCGTCGTTTTTGTTGTCTCCCGAAAACGAATGGCCCGATTTTCATAAATCAAAAATGCCGATTGATTTCGGAGATATTAATCTGGAGGAAAAGCCAAAAGTCTGTTGCAATGCGATAATTGATGTCAACTTCTTAGATCAGCTTCTTATCAAATATTCATCTATATCCAAAATTCAACGTATCATTTGTTATGTCCTTCGAATAGTTAACCTTTTTCAAAACCATTCCTATCAAAAACCCACTAAGCCGCCGGACCAAAAAGTTATTTTTGAGAATATTGTTTTTCCTACCACCGGTGAGATGCAAAGCGCGTTATACCTTCTTATCAAACGCGTTCAAGGTTCTTGTTTTTCTGAGCTTTTTTCCGCGTTATCTAAGGATAAACCAATACCGAAACCTTTACGAAAACTTTCACCTTTTCTTGATGAAAATAATATCATTAGAGTCGGTGGCAGATTACAAAAATCTGACCTTTTGTCTTATTCTGCAAAACACCCCGTCTTACTTTCGAGTGACCATCGTTTAACTACACTTCTTATCGAGTCCGCTCATCGACAATATCTTCATCCTGGGTTTAAAACATTACATAATCTGCTTTTACAGCAATTTTGGATATTATCTGCCAGACGGGCAATTCAAAGAACCATATCCAAGTGCTTGCAATGTTTTAGAATCAACCCTAAACCCTATAGACCGCCCATAATGAGTTCACTTCCCGCTCATCGAATCAATCAACTAAAACCTTTTTCGAGTGTAGCTATCGACTTTTGTGGACCTTTCTTTGTGATTCCTCATCGTTACCGTGGTTGTAAAGCTTTCAAATCGTATGTCTGTGTGTTTGTCTGTACGGCCACACATTGCGTGCATTTGGAATTAACCATGGAACTGTCCACCGAAGGGTTCGTAGGTGCATTCCATCGATTCATTTCCAGACGCGGAAGCGTGACGCAATGCTGGTCAGATCAAGGCAGTAATTTTATAGGGTTTCGTAACCAATTACTGGATTACGCAAGAGGTGCTGCCACCAGACTTTCTATTCGTTGGCATCTGGGACCTCCTCTCAGTCCACATTTCAATGGCCTGGCAGAAGCTGGCGTCAAAAGTTTTAAAACTCACTTTGTACGAGTTGTCGGCGACCAGAAGTTGTCTATCATGGAGATGTCCACCCTTACCTGTCGCATAGAAGCCGTACTTAATAGTCGCCCTTTATCTCCTGCCTCTTCAGACCCACACGATCTTCAACCTCTTACCCCTGGGCATTTTTTGACACTTGAACCCCTTAATTCAGAAATTCCGGAGTCAGATTTGTCCGAGGTTCCCCTAAATCGGCTCTCGAGATGGCAACTAATCCAAAAACTACATAATGATTTTTGGAAACGGTATTCTATAGAGTATTTGCATACGCTACAACAGCGACACAAGTGGACTGATTTGTCCCCAAATATCAAATTAAATGATTTGGTTATCATAACAAGTGATCACATTCAATCGCCTTTGAAATGGCCGGTCGGTCGGGTCATCGAACTGCATCCCGGCGGGGACGGTCAGGTGCGTGTTGCGACGGTAAAAACGGTTACCGGTGTTTATAAGCGGCCAGTTGTAAAACTGTGCCTCTTGCCAAATTAAAAGTAATTTTAATTTTCTACCTTTTACCGGGTATTACAATAGGTTTTTTTTATTTTTAATTTTTTTTGAAATTTTTTGTTTGTTTGTTTTGCCTTTTTTCGGGATTTCGTTATATCTAAATAAACTTACGATATTTATCTGTTTTCATTCATTTATATTTATCGGTCGATTCTTTTTCTTATATCTATATCTGTCCGGTTGAGATTCTAAATTTGTGTGTTTTGGAGGGCAGTTATGTTAGCTCCCGCTAAATTTCGCGGTTGTTTATATATATTTTTAAAAACACACAACTGTATGAAGGACAAAGCGCATTCCGCGTATTTGGACATGCGCACCAACAACCAGTGAGATCATTGTCAATCGCCTAGAGAAAAAGGCGTGTTAATTTCGTTCTCCAACTATTTCAATTATCTACACCTGAAAGTGCTCGAATTTTGTGTACTGAAGCATAGAACTAGAAACTTCAACCCTTCAGCTACGTGGTGACATCATTAGATCCATTCGGGGGCCCCTTGGAACGAGGAGAATTTGGCTGCAAAGGAGGTGAGTGCACTTATCTGATTACCGTTGTGTAGTTCCAACAATTTTACCTATGGACGTCTGATTATTTCGTAATTTCATATCAACATTTATGTTTGCTCGCGATATCATTAATTAATTTATACAGTTCATTGCATTTATCGTTTTTCTATCCGCGAGTTAACAGTTGGAATTTAAGAAGGTGATAAATTTCGATAGGGACCTTTAAAGCGCAATTAATTTTTGTCTTGATACTTTTTATTTGAAGAAAATCGGTTTAGTAATAATCAATTTATTAGGAAATGAATGGAGACAGAATTGATTGATGATTTATTGTACAGATAATAAAGGTTAAAACAAAAATTAATTTTTTTGGAACAATCCAACTGATTTTAGTAATGCGTACCTCGTCCGTGCGTGGCAGAAATAGGATTTTTTTTATAAATTAAAAAAAAAACTAAAAAAAGATCTGGAACATAAAAATAAACAAGCAAATTTAAAGGGTTTAGCATGATTTTGTGCGCCATCTTGTAATTTCAAGATTGCGGATAATTTTTTTTTCTTAAAATCCTGATTTATTTCCTGCAAACATCAGCTTTTTTCAATGAAATCGGTAGCATAGTTCAAGAGTTATAACGAAAAAAAGTTTCCGTTTTTTTTTCTTCTTTTTTTTTGCTTCACCCGATATTTTAATAAACTGGATGATAGTATATGGTCAGCACCCCCACTACTTAAGAAAAAATGAATGCTTTATATAATGGAAGTACAAAAATTTCTATAGTTAAGTTCAAGTCATAGATCTACAGCAAGTTAATAACAGTAATGACTTGTTTTTATGGGATTTCATAGA